>JAREIK010000016.1:0-22500 GCA_029783825.1 Sapria himalayana
TATATGTAGATGCATAGATAGATAGATAGCTAGACCGATATAGATAGATAGATAGACAGATAGATAGCTAGATAGATAGATAAATATATAGACACATAGATACATAGATATATAAACATATAGAGAGACGTATTGATAGACATATTTATAGATAGATCGATTGATAGTTAGTTAGAGAGATAGATATACAAATAGATAGAGAGATACATAAAAAGTTACATAGACAGATAGATATATAGATTGATAGACATATAGATAGACAGATTGTTATACAGGTAGATTGATAGATAGTTAGATAAATTGACAGATAATTAGACAAATAGTTTGACAGATAAATAGATAGATTACTAGAGAGTTAGTTAGACAAATTGTTTTGATTGTTAGATAGATAGTTCGATAGACAAATAGATTAAGAGATAGATATATATATAGATAGACAAATAGATAGATATATAGATAGATTGATTGATAGATATACAAATAGATAGATAGATATATACATAGAGAGATAGATAGATACATAGATACATAGACTAATTGATATCTAGATTAATAGACATATAGATAGATAAAAAAATATAAAGACAAATAGATAGAAAGATATACAGACAAATTGACAGATTGATTAATTCATAGATAAATAGATAATGAGATATATATATATATATATATATAGATAGACAGATAGATAGATACACAGATAAATTGACAAATAGACAACTGTTAGATTGACAAATTTACAAACTGATAGAAATATATATCGACATAATAGCTAAGATTATTTTTCTAGCTATTATAAAATATTCATTGCTAAAATAGAATAGCAATGGATTTTCCTCGAAATTTATCCAAAGCTAATGTACTCGTCGCAAAAAATTATCGAAAAATAAATTCCCTAGCAAATTTTTGAATGCTGAAATTCTCCAGCTAATTATCTTTTTTTCCTTGTTAATTTTGATCATTATTAATGATGTAATTAATATCTTTCAACTAAATATATACAGAAAATTTATAGCTAAATTAGAGAGGGAATTATCCCTAGCTATTTTCATTCCAAAACAATTTTCATAATTTTATTTTTTACAAAATTTTTTTACATGGGTAGGGAATAATCCCTACCCATGTACACTAATTCTATATATATATAATTCACAAAAAAACTATATTAATAACAATTACATAATTCTTTTATGCTTTTGTTTTTTGTTTTACCTGAAAGTCATAAAAGTTAGTCTCTTTGTTGATTCAGAAACTTTCTTCCATGAGAATGCTTTGGAATCAACTATTTTTTGAATGACTTTGTAATTATAGCCAAACACTTGTAAATAGAATGAAACTATTAAAATAATCAATTAATATTGAAAACAAGAAATTCATAACTATATATAAAAACAAAATCACTAACAGGGACATTGTAATTTTTTATTAAAGTAATATTTACATATTTATTATACCTCTCACCCACAATCTTTTTACTAACTTAGCACAGCCTGCAGGAAAGCGACAACATTTGATGATGTCAATGGTGTTGTAAATGAGGCAACAACTAATGATGTAAAATGTGGTGTAAATGATGGTGATGGATCAAAAGTGTGTGTAGGAGGGACAATGGATGGGGGCCTTATATTGATAAAGGTGTTGGTAAAGGTGTCATGATGGTGATGTGATGGTGATGTTGAAGTCTAGATACGATGGGTATGAGATGATACTAACTATACAATAGGACATAAAATACAAGATGAATCTCATCCATGTATGCATCCACGTACACCTCCACCACACCCATTTTTTATGCGCCATCTACTGTACAAAAGTAAAAACATTGAACAAATAATAGAGTTACAATGAAAACATAAATTGATATTGTATGATGAACAATCATGCATTTAAAAATAACACACAACAATGGATTGAAACATAATATAGAATGTCTTTGAAACTATAATATTCTAATACAATTATAACAGTT
Organism: Sapria himalayana; assembly: GCA_029783825.1. Classification (NCBI taxonomy): domain Eukaryota; kingdom Viridiplantae; phylum Streptophyta; class Magnoliopsida; order Malpighiales; family Rafflesiaceae; genus Sapria; species Sapria himalayana. Next base: position 1,970 of record JAREIK010000016.1, read on the forward strand.
TAATTATCGGTATCACTATCATCTTCTAATGGATCTTCTGACATTTCATCTGATTCTGATGAAAGTTCCAACTCATCTTCAGATAGAAAATGATCATCTTCATTTTTATTAGGACACCATATGAGTCAATAAGTTTTCTAGATCTTCATCTAAATGCATAGTTTCAATATTATTTATGTCATTTTCTTGAAATGCTAGTGCAATAGCTAAGTTTGCACTTCATTGTTGAGATATTGGTACTTCAAAATTTGATCAAGCTTTGATTTTTCAAATGGCCCACCAGTCACACTTATCACGAGAAAAACTCAGTATGTACAATAATATACTTGAGTGGCTTGAACTCCATAATAAATGGCTCATATTGAATAAATCTCTGTTTATGATTAACATTCACAAGCTTATAATACGAATGAATCTTTGTACCTGCATTTCCTGTAGGATCAAACCACTCATTTTTTAATAATACAATCCAATTATTTATTAGTCCATGATACTCCAACTCAATAACTTCTACTATTTGACTATAATAATCAATCTCATCCACACTATAACTTGAGCCTTTAATGTATACACCACTTTCATAGTTGCTTTAGAAGAACCATGCCCTATTGTGTGAAATTAATATTCATTGACAAAATACCCATGATAGGTTGTCACATATCTAGATGGAACTTTACTTAGATAATGTATGAATATGTTAGAATCTTCATTTGAAGGATCATTTGTATGTTGCATAAATTCAACAAATGATTTAAAAAATATAAGATACTAATAAATCATATTATTCAAAAATTAAGGCTTAATAATTCTCACATAGTTCTTGAACCAATTCACAAATTCTATTTCTAGCATAGAATCGACCTCATTGCTCGAATGGTTGGTTGCCTATGTTTTAACTGCTCAACATAAACACTGCACATATACTAACAAAGAGAGAATAATGGATATCAATTTCTAATTATTCCTATTCAGGAAAAAATTATCCTATGATTAAACCAGCAACCATTTTTTGAATAACATAGCTCTGGGTATACATACTCAATATATAGTGCAACCTCCTCACAATTAACTAAAACATAGCTCTGGGTTGCTTTGTACTCTTCATCTATCATACATCTTTTCTTTGCTCTTCCAATTACTCTTCCAAGGTGCTTGAAGATAGATAGCTTGTCCTTAGATTTATCTTCTACTAGCACATGACCTTCATTATTCCAAGGCACATTTATATTCTTTGTATTAACAAGTTCCTCAAAATAATAAGAACAAAAAGATGATGCACTACTAAATATGCATTACAAATTGAACCTTCAAATTTTTCCTTGTTTCTAACATTCAATTTCAACTTATGAAGATACCTACAACCATTAATTTAGGTCTCAATTAAATCAAATTACAATATTAATTTATGCTTGAAATAATAAAACAGAGCTACTTATATATATTTACCTTTCAAAAGGATACATCCACCTGTATTGCACTGGCTAGGCTATTCTTCCTTCAAAAGCCAAATGGATCGGCAAATGCTCCATTGAGTCAAAAAAACTTGGTAAGAATATGTGTTCAAGCTTACACAGAATGAGAGGTATGTCATTCTCTAGTCTCACCATGTCATCTATCTTGATTGTGATTGTGGTTAGCTATTTAAGAATAAACTAAGTTCTATAAGGACCTTCCAAACACTTAGGGAAAGTATTTCATGGAAAGATTAGTATTAATCTATGCATAAATACATGCTAGTCATGACTTTTTATTCCAAATAACTTAAGCTTCTTCATATCCACACATTTGCCCATATTTGACACATATCCATTAAGAAATTTCAAATTTTAACCCATTCACACAATGTTTGTCTTGGCTTTTTATTAAGTGTGTAACAAGCTTTAGCGTATTTTTCTATAGCCTCATTCTGTTTCAATTCAAGGCACCAATAGAAATCATTCAACTCTTATCTTGATTATAAAGTGTCATTTATTTATCCATCTACATTTAGGACAATGTTGAAAATATTGTTAAGCACATTTTTTTCAATATGCATTACATCCAAGTTAAGACAAATTAAATTGGACTTCCAATTGGGGAAGTCCCAATAAATACTACATTTCCTTCAGGCAAATATTTTGCATATCAATCCATTAATTCTAATAGCTTTCAGTAACCTTCTTCAGACCTAGACTCTGAATCTTTGTCAAGATATCATCTCTTGAACATACAACTGCTGGAACTATCATCATTTTTTATTTTTTTGAAATGCATGCAGTTCTATTTATATGGAATGGATGATTTGTAGGTAGAAACTTATTATGGTTAACAAATAATGACTATTTATCACTGAATATGATAGTAAAAGAATCATACTTGTCCATGCAATACGAGCATACTAATTGTCCTACATTATTCCAACCATATAATATTGAATATTATGGAAAACCACTTACCATCCACATAAGGGCCACCTGCATAATGAAAATTTGCTTCTTTGAGATGTCATATGTATTCATGCCAACATCCCACAAATAATTAAACTCTACTTTAGAAGGCTGTGAAAAAAAATACATGTCTTTCAGATTTTAGGCCATGGAACCAATATTGGCTGAAACATATATTGCTCCTTCATACACAACCATGGAGGCAAATTGTAAGGTGTCACTATCACTAGCCAGTAGGATACAATTATCCAGATTGGCCAAATGGCCAAAAACCATCAGTGCAGAGACCCAATCTCACATTTCGACTTTCAGCAACAAAATCTTGATGTATATGATTAAAATACTTCTAAGCAAGTGAATTGATGGATAATGCATCACCCCATGTTCAACCTCATGCTCAGAATGCTACCTAATATCATGTGTTGTACCATTTAATGCATATAATCTCTACAATCAAGGAAATAAAGAGAAGTAATACATCTTTTTATATGAAACTTTCATCTTCTGTCGCATATCAACACGAGGTGCCTTCTTAAACCAAGGATGATCACAAAACTTATAGATAATTAAATCATTATCACCATCCAAATATAATATACATCCATTGAAATAATAATATTCTTTCCACTAGTAGACCATACCTCATAGTAACTTTTTAGTACTGTAAAATTGTTAGTGACCAATTTATTATCCAGAACAACCTCTTTCATCAGTTCTATAACCTGATCAAATAATTTCATAGACATATGATTTTCTAACTTCATGCTCATAAGTCAAGCCACAAGTGACAATTGTGAATTTTTTACAACTAGGCCACAACCAATTATCTACAGCTTGAAGCTTATCATAAAATTTCTTAGCTTCAGGATTAGGTGGTTCATATATAATTCATATTAAAGTCAGCACCAGTAGCTTCCATGACCATTCCATGGTATGTGTTTGATGTTTCTTCACTACATACATATGATCAGTACCCTCATTTTGGTCAATATTCATAGCCATTGTACTTTCTCTTGATAAATCAAAACAAAATAATTTAGTACAAAGCCATATTTAGCCACATGGTATCTAATAATGTTTACATCACGTAAAGACATATTCTAACACTTGTTGTTATTACATGGAAACTTAATTTTATCTCTGTACATCCATATCGATTGACTACAAGCAAATTTGATGAAAGTTTCTAGCTCACTCAAAAAATCTTTATTCAAAATTCTATCCATAAATTGTTTGTACATCCACTGATGATCTGAACTCATTTTTCCCTTTTATATATGCAAAGAATTATGCTCAATCATAATGAATGAAACATACAATTGAATTCATATAATACTATTAATTAAATAAAATCAATTATAGATGAATTTACAAAGATAAAATATCATGAACATCTAGGCAATGCATTTGTAGAATCTACATGAAGAAATAGAGCATTATTAGCATGCTAAAGGTGAAAGATATCATGCTATTGTTAGATGAAGGGAGCATGTCTCTTCTAGTGCACCAATCAAAGCTACACAAAAAGGCAAAAATTAGGAGAACACAAGAACCAAGTGAAAGGACAATAAAGTGAAGCAAAAAATAAGAAATTGCAAGTTTGAAGGAATAAGCTTCTCACTTCTCAATGAAGATCAAAGATCAAAATTTCAATTATTAAACTCAATCTTTGAATATAAACATAAATAGGAAAGAAAAACTAAATGGAATGAAGATCAAATTCCAAGAACTCTTGGAAAATGAATTAATGAAGAATTCCAACATTAACAATATAAATATGGACTAGAAAACATATCATACAAAGTATTAAACTAGAAAACATAGATGTGAAGCAGCCTAAAATTTCAAATTTCTAGCCTTACAAATATGGACTAATTAGAGATATGAACAAATATAAGCATTAACATTAACATATTTTATGGAAAACTACAATCAAAAAATAGTTTGCTAAAGAAAATTGAATGAGATAAGAAGAATAAAAATTAAGCAAAACTAGTTGACTATAGAGATCTTAGTAATTCTGTCACATCCTACATTAAGTTTACTAACAAGATAGAGATTAGAAATCGATGAATATAATCTGGTAAAACTAAAGCTTAATATTAAAGAAGACATGACTGAAACACTAAGAGCAAAGGCCAAAGAAATGCATAAATAAATAGTTAATTGAAGTAGCAGCCTAAGGACAAGCCATCTTATGAACTAAAGAACTACCAAAAATACCAGTGCAAAAGAAATTTATCCTAATATTTGAGTAATTTACTTAATGATTATTTACATACACATCAATTCAAACTTAAATGATACGAAGGATGCAACTTATTAATTTAGCAAAAATTATAGATATGACTATCACTTATATATTTTTGCCGATTAGATATTTAATTGAGAAATTAATTTTTGTTTTGAAAAGCCTATTTTCATTTTCTATGATGGTTGTTAGCTCACATAATATGTTATTTTCAATTTAATCTTTTATGAAAAGAATGAACACATAAAAGTATATTTTATCAAAGAAAAGATTTAAAAAATCTATATTTTGGCAAGAGCAGCCCGAGAGAGCTATTTTCACAATGCCCAAATAGTCAATGAGCAAATCAACTACATGGCTACACCACTTTTTTTAAAAGATTCTAAAATAGGTTAATTAATTTAATCAACCAATAACATGGCTATGATTGCAAAAAAATTCTAAAATTATTTAATATATTCATATTAATGTTACATCAAAACAAAACATTGAAAATATATAAATGACAAAAAATACAATGATACATATAAATACAAACAAAAAAACTATACATACATACATGTGTGTATGTGTGTGTGCATCATATATCAAGAGTATCATTAAATGCACAAAAAAATATATTAACATATGCTACATCTAAAATAGCTGAAAAAAAATAAAAAAAATATAAGCTATATCAAGAGTATCATATATCAATAGTATCATATTATGCATTAATGATAATTTTTTATTTTTGTTTATTATTAATTTTTATTGCTAAATATTGAATTTAACAAAAAATATACTACTAGAATAACATTAAATCTAAAATATCACACCAATATTAAAGATATTTTTTGCATAAGGAGATTTAAATCCAATAAACAATTTTAATTAAAAATCATTACTTTGATATTTTGATTCTCAATAATAATTGTAATCAATAAAAGATCATAGTCAAATTTTTAAAAATCATTAGTAAATGATGTGTTTCATCTTGTTTGATTTTTTTAAAAAAATCATTATACACAAAATAAATCACCATGCATGATCAGTGTGCTTTGAGAATGCATGATATCTAATAAAATACAATGAAAAAAATTCTACAAGATGTTTGTTCCCCTGCTTACAATAATGTATAGTCTGACTTGGGTTATTAGTGTTCTACACCCCCAATTTCTCCATCAAGTGTGCTTTTATTCTATGTACCAATATTAGATAAATATAATAAAGTCTTAGTGTAGTGAATTTTTTTCAATAGTACTATTAAACAAGAATTAATATCAGGCCAAAAAACTAAAAAAAATTCATCATCATCCACAAACAAAAATTAAGCCTCAACAAACTATCAACATGAGCAATGATAGCAAAATTAACCGTTATGGTTAAGCTGTACCTTCTTCTTTGAGAAAAATATAAGAGTTTCATACTATAACCACAAAAACTTGATTAGTAGATAAATTTACACAGGTTCTTCATATTCATCTTCTCTACTAGACAAAAATAGTAAAATATAAAAACCATAAATTAAAATATAAGATATAACTTGAATTTTAAAAATTACAGCACATAGCTCTTCTTCACCTCTTGTTATTATTTTCATCATCCTCTTTCACTATTCTTCTTCGAATTTCAGAGCTAGCACACTTTCTGTTGATTTGAAATCCATTAAGCCTTAAAAAAATAATCATTAAAATAAAAAAAGATCACACTGCCGATTTATCATTAAGACACAAGACCTCAAGAAAAAAGTACTTTTAGCTCACAAATGATTTTAAATTTGCAAAACACATTACTAATTAGTAATGAGTTTTGAAAATAAACAAAAAAAACATAGAAAGAGATAGATAGAGAGAGAGAGAGAGAGTTGTTCTTTGTTTAATATGTATCTTTTAAATGATGCTGCGATGGTGGCATGTTTTGAGAGATGTCCTTTGTTTGATATGGTTTTTCGAAATGATGCTGCGATGATGGTGTGTTCTGAAAGTTAACTCAAAGGTTTTTCAGAAGTGAACTACCCTAATTACGTAGTGATGGTCAGACTAGGTAGTGATGGGTCAGAGACTGAAAATATTAGAAAACAAAATTATTTAATATTTAACCATTAATTATATTATTTAATAAATAAATAAATTTATGGTTAATAGCTTATGAAATTTTTATAGTTATTTTTTATAATATTATTTATAAATTAATCAAATAAATTTTAGAAATAAAAAAATTAATTATGGGTATAACAATGGAGAAAATAAATAATATTAATAATAACCATGAAAACTATTAATTGACAATTAAATTTTCATATTATTTCATTTATTAATAAAACATATTATTTCATATAACCATTGATATATTGTATAAATGTATAACCATTCAAAATTTATAACATCTCAATTAAATAAAAAATAAATAACCCAGTAAATAATGAACAAGGAACATATTAAATAATGTTCATACAAATAATAAAATATCTGACCATAACAAAAAAATATATAATCTTAACATTATCCAAAAAATAAAATTAAAAATTAATTACTTACAAATATAACTTACAAAAATAATACGACAAATAAATCCAAAATAAAAAAAAAAAGACAAAAGCACCCAAATTTAAACTTCTATATTACTATTACAAGTGATTTTAGATAATTTTTTAGTAGATATTTCAATATTTAAAAAAACAAGAAGAAAATATTAAGCAAATAATAATTTTCTATACTATGATTATTAACTTCTGAGTTAATATCATACATCTAACTAAAAAGATGAGTTATGAAAACTATAGTACATAACAAATAAGAAGTATCAACAACAATTTTTTAAAAAAGATTTGTTTACTTCTTTAAAGTAATTATAATGATAGAGGAGCTCTAGGAAGACTCCTAAATGACAATGACAATTGACTTGTCTCCCTCAATTCCCAATAATACTCTCGGCCTCATTCATAGATAAAACTACTAATATCTCTATATGATATATCATTTTATCATATGATATATACATTATTAAGATTTTCTCTTGTGTATGCATACAAGCTCATATTGCACATCACTATTCTCTTAGTTGGACATTTATATCAAAGTATACACTTTTATATATAATGGCATATGATTATATAAGTGTATTAGTGTTTAGATATAATGTTGTGTTTAAAATATTTTTATAAATGTTACATATATATATATATGTGTGTGTGCGTGTGCGTGTGTAAATATTTATATCACAATTATAAATATAAACATTATAAATATTATATATTTTTACAAATATTATATCACAATTATTAATATTTTTATATGTGTAACACTTTTATAAATATTATATAGTATATATATCACAATTATATAAACATTATAAAAATTATATATTTATATAAAAATTTATATGCTATATAAATATTTATAAATATATATACATATTTTATATGTTATATAAACAATTATATAAATGGATAGTGTTATGAAAATGTTATATACATATTTATAAACACTTATACATATATATAAATATTTATATATAACATTTATATGTTTATATAAACATATCAATGTTTATAATGTTATATGTTTATATATATTATATATTAGAGTAATATGATTATAAAAATGTATAAATATTTATATATAATGTTATATGTTTATAATATTTATATAAATATTATATTACTATAAATCGGGAATACTATATTCCAAAATAGTATACCTCTCATGCTATAGTGTTTTTGAAAATAGATATTTTGATATTTTTTTTTATTTTTTTTTATTTTTTTTTATTTTTTTTTCAAATCATGAAATTAATTGGAGCAATAAAAGTATTTTTTGAGTTTACCAGAATGTAGAAATCTTTTATTTTGATGTATTTTTTAATATGAATATTTACTTATTTTGGTACTTTTTTAAAAAATATTATTCTAATGCACCATTACATAATTTTTCTCTATGTCTAATAACACCTAACAACAATAAAAAAATATTTTCAAACAATATTAAACTAGCAAAAAATAATAATTTACTAATTAGCATCACCATGATTAGCTCATATTTTATATTTAATCATGGATGATATCTTTTTTTTACATGAAAAAAAATTAATTGTTTCTTTAATTTTATCAAAATTAAAGAGGTGAAAAAAAAACATGAACAATATCAAATTTAATGAATTTGATTTTATCAAGATTATACAATATCAACAATTCTTTCACTAATTATGAAATATTCTTGATTATATGTGTATTCTAATTTGAGTTGAATATATGTTTTAAGCAAAAGATTAATAATTTTTATAATTTTAAAATATAATCTTTAAATATTATCTCTTAATAAAATAGAAATTTATTATATTTTAACATTACACAAAGTCAACTTGAAAATTCAAGTAGCATAACCTGAGTAGGTATTCACTTGTAATCTAAGAAATGAAGTTCTAGGTTGAGTATTTTAGGCCTACTAAATCAATATGAACAACCAAACTCTCTGAGATATTAGTTTTGCCTAACTTAATTGCCAATAAAACTAATAAATATTTTGGCTTTACCCAGAATATCATCTCTAACACAAGCACAATAAAGAGTCAAAACTTCTATCACTTGTAAATTCTTTTGAATCATACATCAAAAAATATATGATTTGCTTTTAATTAAATTGTTTATGAATAAATAAAACATATTGTGTTAAACAATAATTTAAACAATAAGATTTAAGAGAACACTGACATTTCATCCTTTGCTTATTTGTGATCAACTAACATTCATAAAAATTTTATATAATCCTAATATCAATTTTTTCTCAAGTAAGATTGGTATTTATGTTGCATGTATGTTGAAGTTAATGGAGGTTGAGATTACTGTTCAATTGGTTTTCATGGTTTATGGTGTTGTAAATAAATGCTAACCAACCTATTTCCAATTTTTAAATATCTATAACCTAATTTATGCATATTTTATTTAGAATATTTACATTCAAACATGTTGTAGAACTAACAATGCTTGTATCATACCCCTCTCATAGGGATCTTGGTAGGTTAAGACTCTTAGTAATGATCAAAAGGCACGAGTTCAAGTCTTACTGGTGGGGGGTACTTGAATATTCCTTACCTGCTCGGTTTACCGGGGCCCAAGGGGACGTAAGGGTCTACATAAGTGAGCCCTGAAGCCCTTGGTTATCAAATAAAAAACAATGCTTGTATCATTTACCATCGAAAAATAAACTGCTGCTGTCAGCTTAGAACCAACACCCTTAACTTTATGTATTAGAAACGTAATATCATCAAATCAAACGTTTGTTACAAAATGAAAGGCAAACAAAAGGTAGACATTATCACACTAACCGTGGTCAAAAGTAAAGTTGCCCATGAAGCAAATGAGAAAAATATTTGGTGCAATGAATAAACTAGCAGTTTTGAAGGATATATGAAAATTGAACAAATTCGGTATCCTAGTATAATAAGTAATCAACATGTAATTATAACATAAGAAGAAAAAAATTAATAAAAGATATTCGGGAGGGTCTCCTAGCCAATATCTGATTGATACAAATTAAGAAAATTGTTGAGCAGTAGATTCCAAGGACTCATTTCCATTTTGTCCTGGTAGTTTAAGTCAATCCTAGGTAGATAGTTCCTCCTATCACCTATCCAAGTGGATAACTAATTTTAATTAATGTTAAGAACAATTAGCTTAAATATTTCAATAAATTCAATGGAAAAAAAAATTATCTTGTGTGAGATTAATTATAATTACCAAGTTCAATCATCAAACCAATTCCAAATATCATGTATTCCATTCTTTGTCAAAAACTAAAAACATGGACCAAATATCACAACAATTGAAAACACAAAATGAGGTCTTCAAATTGAAAGAACACCGATTAGGTTATGTTTCATTATAATTCATGTTTCAGAAAATATAGAAAAAAGATAAATCGAAAAGGCAAGAACACCAATTAGAATTAGAATGATGAAGCATAACACACAACCAAAAATATTCCGTAAGCAGATTGCCTTCTTGATGCTATATTACTCCACCACCGATTAGGTTATTATTCATGTTTAACTTGTTAAATTATAAAATATTAATATTTATTTATTTATTAATTATTTTAAGATTACATATTTTATATAAAATTTAATATTATTTTTAATTTTCTTTTTAATATTCTATAATAATTTACTAAATACTTTAATTCTTATAAATTTTAGTTGAGGCAAAAATAAAAGTTGAATTAAAATCAACATGGGGTTAGTTTGGTGGTAGTGATTTTCAAAAGTGTTAACAAGACTAAAAATAATTTTATGTGTGTTTAGGAGAAAAAAAATATTATTAGTAATTTTAAAAAAAATTTAAACCCTAAAAAAACACAAAGTATTGTTTTAATAAGCACTTTGAGATATTTTTTTATAACGTCAAATGTTTTTGGATGAAATTAAAACATCAATATATTTATCCTTGGATGTCAATTTGTTTTATTTTAAATTTTATGAAAAATATAATTTTTTTAATAATTCAAATATTTCAAATCTTTTGGTAATAAATTTTAAAATAAATTCCTAAAATCATTAAATTTTTTTTAAGTTATATTAATATAAATATTTACTTGTTTATCTGTTAATTTAGATTTTTTGTGAATATTTTTCCATCATCAACCAAATAATGATTTTAGGTTTTTATTAAAACAAATATTTATGGATGCATATGTATCATTTCAAATATTTTAAAAAATGTTTTAATTATAAAATTAATTATTTAATGTGTTTACCAATACAAACACCCAAATATCCCCACCAACTAATTCAAATAATATTTTGTATATTTTTTTTAAAATCCTATAATCATAAAAATAGTTATTTTAATCATTATTAATATAAATTATTATTCATATTTATATATTTATGAAATTATTTATTTATAATATCTTATTTTTATAAATATATGAAGAAAAGGAATCTTTCAAGGATGCCTCATCCATAGACCATGACAAACCATTAAGATACAAAATTACATCAAATATTAAAATAAATAATATATAAAAAAATAATTCAGTATAAATTAACTATGACAATAAGCCCAAGCTATGATGGAGAATATCCCTAGATAAATGTATGTATTTTGTGAAAAATTATAATTTAAGGACTAATCAGTTGTTATTAATATATAATTGTAAAAATATGTTTCTTGATAATGATTTATTGAGGGATTTTTTGTTAAGCTAATTAACTAGGGAAAATCCATATATAAAGTCTTTGCTAAACTTGCCGCGAATGTTTGTACCAAAATCAATGAAAATATTATCTTGAGATATTCTTAAATCAAAATTTTCTATCTCTAATCCACCACACATCCATAACAAATTTATCATTCAATAAAAAATCAAACATCTCTTGTTGTTCCCTATTTAATCCCTCACAAATTAGCTAGGGATTATATGACTAGCAAAATTTCAAACTAACTAAACAGCTAATTTCTTGGAGTGTAGACAGATAGATTTATTTGCAGATGGATATATAGAGAGAGATATATATAGACAGACAAATATATGTATGTATGTATATATACATATATAGAAAGATAAATAAATAGACAAATATATAGATATATAAATAAAAAAATAGATAGATAGACGAAAAGATAGAAATAAAGAAAGGCATGTAGATATATAGAAAGATAGATAGACAAATAGATAGATAGATAGATAGAAATGAGATAGAGTAACAGATAGATTGATTAATAGATAGACATATAGATAGACAGATAGACAGACAGATAAATAGATAGAGAGATAAACAAATGGATAGATAGATAGATAAATTGATAGACAAATAGATAGACAAATAGATAGACATATAGATAGATAGATAAACAGATAGATAGATAATTAGATAAATAAATAGTTAAAAAGATAACGAGATAGATAGACAGGGAGATAGACAGCCATATAGAAATACTGATAGTTAGACAGATATATAAATAATTATAAAGATAGATAGACAGAGAGATAGATATACAGATAGTTATAAAGATAAACAGATTGAAAGATAGATAAACAGACAAATAAACATGCAGATAGAAAAACAAAAAGAAAAATAGATAGATAGGTAGATAAATAAATAGATAGACAAATATATAGATAGTTAGATTAATAGATATATAGATGGATAGATAAATAGATAGAAGGATAGATAGATAGATAGATAGAAGGATAGATAGATAGACATATAGAAGGATTGAAAGACAAATATATAGACAAATAAATTAAGAGATATATAGATGGATAGATAGACAAATAGATAGATATTTAGATAGACAATTCAATAGATATAAATATAGATAGATAGATAAACAGATAGATAGATGATTAGATAGATGATTATATACATAGATAGATAGACAAACACATTGACTTATAGATAGATAGATAGACATACAAATAGAAAGATAAATATTTAGATAGATAGATAGATAAATACATAGAGAGATATATAAATAGGTAGATAGACAACTAGATAAGTAGAAAGATAGACATAAACATAGAACATAGATAGGCATAGAGATAATCAGATAGAAAGACATTTAAATATAAAAATTAATAGAATATTGATAAATAGTTTAATAAATAGATAGATTGATTGTCAAATTGATTGATAAATTGACAAATTCATAGACATATAGATATATAGAATGAGAGACATATAGAGATATAGATATATAGATTGATAGATAGATTGAAAGATAGATGATAGTCAGATTTTTTAACAGATAGATAGACACCCAAACATTATTTATATCTGTTGTCTTTCCTAATTGACATCAATAGTGGACTAGTGTCACTCACAAATACACACCCAAACATTCTATCAACTTTTTTAGCTCTCCTCCTTTCACACTTTTGTGAATGCCTAGTGAGCATAGTATTAGTTAGGATTTCATACATAGCAAGGGGAAAAAAATTGATAATCTTAGCACCCCTCAATTGAAATGAAGCAACTTGTGATACCAAGGGCATAATGGGCACCTTCATTTTCCACAAAAAAAAATAGTTACAATGCAGCTAGCACCAAGGGTAGGGCACACATGCACTATGCTATTTTAGCGCACATATTGACTACGTTGTTATAGAATACATGTTCTATCTCTAAAAACATTCAATAACACTCAAAACAAATAAACACATTTTCAAATTATTTGATGCATCAATATCAGCAAAAAAAAGCATAACTAACCTCCAGATTTTCTATAATGAAAGAAACATACAAATGGCTATGAAGCCAATTTCTAGTTGTCATGTGCTACAAATGGATAAGTGACCCTCTTTTGATTAAATCCCCTTGCTTTAAATCTATCACTGATCATTCAGGGCTATCAATCTAGAAATGAAAATTTTACTTCATATATACATGTATATGTATATATGTATATTTATATGTCTATGTTTATATATATTCATGTTTATGTGTATGTATGTATATATGCCTACATATATATGTGTGTGTGGAATGACTATTAAGACATTTCTAGTGATCATGTATATATGTATGCATGTATGTACATGTGTATTTGTGAATTTGTAGATGCACAAATGTATATATGATATGACCACACAAAAACACAGACATATATACACATATGTGTCTTAGTGAGTATAAATGTATTTATCTTTGCATGTACAAACATATATATGTGCTGGGTGTAAGTGCATATATGTTCGTATACATGCACACATGCATGTGTGTTGTGTGTTGGGATATCTACAAAATAGTAATAAAATAGTATTGTAAGTAGTGCAAACAAGTTTAAGAAATCATCAAAATAAAATTAAGCATCTACAAACATCATCATCAATAGCATAACTCAGTTTCAACTTTAAAACAATTATATAGATTTCATGAAACTCAAGTTGTTGTTATTGGAATATTCTTACTCATTGTGTATCTTCGACATTTTATTTTGCAGATTCCCACATGATGACTATAAACAAGATATTGAGAAATTATCTACAATTAAAAAAAACTTCATAATTATCTTTCTGTGTTGTCTCCCTTGTTCTTTTTCTATATACAGCCCTAATTTAGCAATGTTATAATGTATACTCAAGATGAGCTACTCTTGCTCATAATCTTGAGTCTGACATTGCAATTCCTAGACTGATTCTAGATGAAAATCTCTATATTACCTTCAAATCAATATGCATGATGAATAATAATTAAAATAATTATGGAGTTTTGTGGCATATAAATAGCATTTACCAATCATTCTACAAAATTTCATCCACACAACAACTATTGTATTTCCAACATATTGTTTTAGAATATGGAAGAAATACAATAATTACCTAGTAGCTATGGAAATCATCAACCAGAGATAATCTTGAAACAGTTTACTGACCACTACTGGAGCCATATGGCACATCATGAGAAAAAAAGCATGTATCCCATCTGGGCACTAGAGAGTCCATCAGGGCACTAGAGCCACAATATCATGTTGAGCACTTATGCTGACCCCAACATCACCATCATCTATTGGCCCTCTGCTCGACTTGCATCTAGCTTCAATTGTGTATAGCTACAGCTAATACTTTATTAACAATATTAGCAAAATGACCATAATCTAGAATTAAAGTGGACTCGCCATAGCTCATATCGATGAGATTGCATTTATGTTGCATAAATCACGTGGCAGTGTGGCATGTGCCATGTGACATGTGACAGTGTGCACAGTGGATGCGTGTGTGGAAAGGTAGTGGGCAGTTAAATGGATGTAGTGTGGCATGCTTTGTCAGGTAGTGTGGGTAGAGAATACATGTAGTGTGTTATCGTAGTGTGCAAAATAAATATAGAGCTGAAAACATAAAAAAATAATAAAAAATGATTTAGTGTGTGGGTTATATTTTGGCTGATAGGGTGTTTGACTGCACCAATTTGTGTTGGCTCTCACAAAAGGAAGCAATATGGCATTCTTCTGATCACATCTAGCTCTACTCTTCTCGATGAAGGTTCAAACTGCAACAATTTTAAGGCTCAAACAACATTAACACAAACACAAAAACTCTTATTTCACAGCAGAAATATTTCAAAAAATGAAAACATCAAAATCAAAATCAAAAACTAAAACCTGCATGAACATTTGATATTTGAATTCGTCAACTTCCAAAATCAACACCATGTTTGCATAGCAGATAATCTGCAAAGAATCTTGATTAGGTTAGTCGGTCAAGCAAAGAATAAAACTAGAATCAAGAAAAATGATGCCCCCAAAAAAATCTTCTTCTGTTTAGCTATACATAGGCAATAATAATGTTCCTGCAAGTTGTTCACTGTTCCTTCTTCAAGAAGTGAGGAGATAAAAGTTTTGAGGCTGCAAATCAAGTGAAAGACTTGCGTCAGGGTAGCTCTTTTAACTTATTATCATATATTATTTTCCACCTATCTGATAGATCCATTTAAAAAATAAGAACATTTAACAATTAATTGAAATTGAAGAATAGCAACATAGATTCTCATCAGGGGAGAGTAAAGACAATGAATGTTGGCATACCTATAAAATATTTTGTTTTATATAGTCCCACATCTTCTTTACAACATCATAATGAGATTATAGATCTTCATCTATACCAATAAATTTTATGAGAGAGTCTAAAAGACAATTAGGAAGCCAGAAATCTAAAAGTTCATAAATAAATAACAAAAATCAAAAATTGTTCAGAAATAATTCTGTTACAAAAGTTTCATGGTTAAAATAAAAACACAACATAGTTTCACCAACACTTAAAACAAAATTATCCTCATAATTAGCTGGTGCATTTGTGCTATAATTATAGATTCCTAGCATTATGAATATAGACTGATTAGAGATAAAAAGAATTACATACATTAAAATTAACATAATTTGTGGAAATCTACCATCAAAATACAATTTGTATAAAAAATTTAAATACACATCAATTAACACCTAATTAATATGAAGGAAGGAAACTTATTAATTTAACAAAAATTATAGATATGGCCATCATTTATATATTTTTTCCAATTAGATATTTAAAATAAAGCTAAATTTTGGCAAGAGCAGCCAAAGAGAGCTTTTCTTCACAATGCCCAAATAGTATGTGTGACAAAGAAATGGCATTAGATCATTGTCATAAATTTTGAAAGTCATTATTAAATGACTGTGTTTCATCTTATTTTATTTTTATTTTTTTCATTTAGTTATACACTATTATTTTTGATAATTTATAATTTTTTGTATGTGTAACAAAAAATGACATGTTTGTTGTGTACGGAAGAAATTTAAGCAAATATTTTAGTAATTTACTTATTGATTATTTACATACACATCAATTCATATCTAAATAATATGAAGGAAGGAAATTTATTAATTTAGCAAAAATTATAGATATGACCATTACTTATATACTTTTTCAATTATATATTAAACTGATAAATTAATTTTCGTATTGGAAAGCCTATTTTCATTTTCTATGATGGTTGTTAGCTCACATTATATGTTATTTTTTATTTAATCTTTTATGAGCAAACATAACTCATTAAAATATTATTTAATACAATAAAAAATAAAAAAAAACAGGATTTTGATACGAACAGCCCGAGTAGGGCTGCTCTTGCCAATTTCTAATTTTTTGTATGTGTGACAAATAAATTGGCAAGTTTTTTGTATACAAAAGTATATTAGTACACACGTTTCATTGTAAATAAATAAAAATATACATGTAACGCAAACATAGATTGCACTAAATAAGCAACTTCACATGCACAACACATCTACAACTTTGTATATATATACTCCATGCACATTTTTTAAAAAAATAGAATGGTTTACTCTATTACTAATCAAATTATCTATCATATTACTTATGTGAATATTATATAATGATGAATAATTACTTATTTAAAATGTCTACATGCAATAAGTCACCATGCATGGCCAGTGTGCTTTGATAATGCATGGTATCTTGATTTTCTTAGAAATTCAAATATTAAACAAGACATCAAACTAACAATTCTTAATAATTTAATTCAGATATTATTTCCAATTGGTATCCACCTTTTGCCAAAAATAATGATTACATGATATTTTCCAAAAATAAATACAATTATTAATAAAGATAATAATGTTTCTCGACTTATCTAAACTCTCAACTCAACTATATTCCAATATGTCATAGTGAAAATAAATTAATTTTTACTCATACAAATTTGACATTGAGAATATAAAATTCTAATATATTTTTTGTGATAGGTCTCACAATATATCATACAAACATTTTTAATACTAGGATTCAATATTCTCGATTTGACTAGAAATGAATGACTAAGTAAAAATAATCTATGATACCAGAACTATCACATAATTACACCCATTTCATTGAGGCCAACTTTGGATGAAGTTTTTTCAAACACAATCTATGATACCATATAAAAA
Source organism: Sapria himalayana (assembly GCA_029783825.1). Lineage (NCBI taxonomy): Eukaryota > Viridiplantae > Streptophyta > Magnoliopsida > Malpighiales > Rafflesiaceae > Sapria > Sapria himalayana. Next base: position 20,052 of record JAREIK010000016.1, read on the forward strand.
TATACTAAAAAATAATTCAAACAGAATGTTAGAAAAAAAAATACAAATATACTCAATTAACAAACTATAAAAAACTAACTTATATATAAATCAAAAAATTAACAAGGATAACCCATATGTTAGTTACTTTATCTTCTAAGTAAAAATAATTATAACAAATAAATTGTTATAATAATTATTATATATTTAAATTAATATATTTAATCTCAAAATATTACTTTTTTGATACATATTATATTTTAAAATACATTTCTACAAAATTTAGTCTTTACTTCTTTGAGCATGTAACGAAGCACAAAATTTGTTATACTAGAATATACTTAACCTCAATATTATATAATTAAAAAGAATAAATATTTGTTTGAACTATTAAAAAACTTTTTATAGGAACCATGTGTTTCATGATAATTTTGAAATATATTATTCTAATCATACATTACTAGATAAATAATATCTCTATCCATTTTAGTTTATTTTGAGTATTTGAAAGTACCTATTTTGCAAAATAACATTTGTAGACATGAAGGAATAATATTTAATATCATTGAGTATGCATTCAATAAATATTTGAGTACTGAAATAAAGAATAAATGTTACTGTCTAATTACAAAAATAGACAATAATAGTGTTAAAGTTATATTCTTTAAGAAGATGGTTTTTTAAGATTATATTTTAGTTATTAATGTAGATGAATCATTGAAGACTAATCCATTGAAAATTAGATATAAAGGTTTCTACAGGTTCTCTAAATAATTGTGTATCTCCATTCTTAGCAGCTTTCAAAGTTATTGCATCACATTATCAAAAATTTAAAATCTCTATAATTCATTATTTTTTTCCAATAATATTGTAAAATGTTAAGTCTTGTACTGATTAAAATAAAATATATTTCATAAAAAAGCTTTTTTACCCATCAATTCCTCTCTAGGTATTATTCCCATTCAATCAAATTTATTGAGTTCAGATAGTAATGATATTCAAGAGCAAGAGATCTTTCATCTTAGATGAAATATGATGAGAAAGCATCTTATTCAAACTATTGATAAGTCTCTTGTAGAGACTAAATGATCATGAAGATGATTTTGTTATATTTAATCTTACAATTATTTTTTGAATGATATAACAAAGTTATACTTGATATCCTATCAAAGATATTTTATCTTACTCTAAATTTCCTATTCAATCAAATTCGGGATACCACAAATTATTTTTCAGCATACACTTGCATTATGACTAACAACATATCATGTGAGAAGAAATGCACGACCTTCACTCCATCTAGATACTATTATTCTTAAGAAGTTATCACAAGTGATTTATTTGTTAATTTTAAATAAAAAAATAATAATTCTTCTAAAAAACTTGAGAATGAAGAACTCATAAAGCAACCACCCAATTTTTATGAAGGTGCCAAAATGGATTTTATTGAGCTAAAGTAGTCTCTGAGAACTTAGTTTGATAATTTTTTTTTCAATTATAACTTATTTTTTGTTACACAAATATAATTCAAAATATTCTCTTTTATTGGAGCTCTCATGTTAGAATTATTTTTTTATCTATTCATTTTGTTATTTATTATAAATAAATGACCATGTGGTAGAAAACCACATTAAAAATGTGATCAATGATAAATATCATATCACAAAATTTCTCTTATACATTTATTTTGTAAGTTTATAAACAAACTTTATGGAGATCATTATTAATATCATTATAAAATTAATTTTAATTTAATTATAAATTATTATACATGAAACCTTAAAAAAATATCTTTCGCTTCATATAAGATCATTACAATAAGAAGTCTTCCTACTCTTGTTTTTTTATTCTTTATTCTTTAGCATATGTTTTATTCTTCTTTTTTCTTTAGATATATATATATATAATAATTTTATTTTGCTTTATAAATATATCATGTTATTTTATAAATATTATATTATTATTACTATATATGAATTACATTTTTTCTGATATAATTTCAAATAAAAAACCTTATAAGTCATAGGTACTTTCTTGAATGTTGAAATTATAATTATAGGTCATAAAAATATAATTTTAATTAGACAAAATTATGATAAATATTTTTGCAAAATTAAACTCTTAGATAGTACATTAAATTCACTATCAAATAATTATTATCATACATATTATATTATCAAAATTATAAGTTATTTCTGATATTATACTAGATAGTTACATATGAACATTATTCTTTAAAAAATTTAATATTTAATGAAATCTTTAATGCTTCATATTTCTTTTAGAGATCATACTGATACTCATGAGATTGATTATTCAAAGTATAGTTTGATATCAACCACAAAAGGAAAAAAATTATTATAAATTATTATATTTTTCTTATAAATAATTTCTCTTAAAAAAATAAGAGAAAAAAAATTATTCAATGTTGTTGTGCAAAGATAAATTGTCAGGTCATAAATACTCTAAC
>JAREIK010000016.1:27500-60000 GCA_029783825.1 Sapria himalayana
ATCATTCTATCTTTGTATCTATCTATAGATATAAAGATAGAAAGATAAATAGATAGAAAGAGAGAGAGAGAGAGAGATATATATATATATATATATATATATATATATATGCAAGAGCAAGATGATAAATAAATAGATAGATAAATAGACAAATAGAATGATAGACATATAGATTGAGAGACAGAAAGATAGACATATAGATAGATAGTCTGATAGACATATAGAAATATAGACAGATACATAGATAAATTGAAAAATAGATAGATAGATAGATAAAATCTATATCTATATATCTAACTATCTATATATCTTTCTATATTTCAATCTATATATCTGTCTGTTTGTGTTTTTATCAATCAATCAATCTATCTGTCTATCATTTTTCTATATAAATGTTTATTTATTATCTATATATCTATCTATCTATCTAACTATCTATATATATGTCGATCTATCTATTTATCTATCTAACTATATATCTAACTATCAATCTGTATATCTTTTTGTCTATCTCTCAATCAATCATTCTATCTATCGATCTATTTATCTAGTTATCTCTCTATATATTTGTCTATCTATTTATCTGTCTATTAATCTATATATTTATCTATGTATGTTTCTATCTATCTATCTATCTATACATCTGTCTATCTATCTAACTATATATCTATTTTTTTATCTATCTCTCAATCTTTCTATCAATCTGTATATTTATTTTTTTATCTATCTGTCAATCTTTCTATGTATCTTTCTATCTATTATGTATGTATCTATCTTTGAATATATACATCTAAATATCTATATATCTGTGTATCTATCTATCTATATGTCTATTTATCTATCTATCGATATGTAAATCTTTATATCTATCTATCTGTCTGTCTACCTACCTACATATCTTTCATTCCTTATATCGATCAATATGACTATGTATATTTTTTCTATTTGTCTATCAATCTATCAATCTTTTTATCTATCTATATGACAATCTATCTCTCTATCTATCTATTTAACTATCTATCTATTTATCTATATATAATTATATCTATTTGTTAATCCTTCTGTCTACCTATCTATGTTTCTATCCGTCTTTCTAAATATATAATTATCTCTCTATCTATCTGCTTATTTATTATTCTATTTATCTATCTTTCTATCTAATTGTCTTTCTATTTGTATATCTATCTATCCATGTCTATGTCTATATATCTGTATATCTATCTATCTATCTATCTATCTATTTGTCTAATAATCTGCTAATCTATCTTGCTAACTATTTATCTATCTATTTTACTATCTAATTTTCTATATATTTATCTATCAATATGTCTATCTATCTATCTTTCTAGCTATCTTTAATTCTTTCTAGCTATCTTTCATTCTTTATATCAATTTATCTATTAATCTATCTATCAATCTTTTTATAAAATTGTCTATCAAACTATCTATATATCTCTCTCTCTATCTGTCTGTCTATCTATCTATCTATCAATCAATCTTTCAGCCTATTTACCTATCTATCTATCTATTTGTGTGTCTATCTATTTGTCTATTTGTCTATCTTTCTATTTGTTCATCTATTTGTTTATCTGTACGTTTGACTATTTATTTGCCTCTCTAATTTGTCTATGTGTTTGTATATCTTTATATCTATCTATATCTATCTGTCTGTCTGTCTATCTATCTATCTTTGTTTTTGTCATATAATCTATCGATCTATTTGTCTATCTATTTATTTATCAATATGCATATCTATCTGTCTATCAATCTTTAGATCAATCTATCTATGAACTCATCAATCAATTTTTCCAAATTTTTTGTCTATCAATCTATCTATCATTAAATCATTCTATATATCTATCTATTTTTCTTTCTTTCTTTCATTCTTTCAATATGTCTATAATCCATCTATAAATTTGTCTATCTATCTTATTTGTCTATCTATCTATCTATCTGTCTATCTATTTATATAAAATCTATTTGTCGATAAATCTATTTATTTATCTATCAATGTATATGGCTATCTATCTATCTATCTATTTATCTTTCTATCAATCTATCAGTCTATCTATTTGTCCATCAATCTGTATACCTATCTATCTATCCATCTATCTTTATGTTTGTCTATCTATAAGCCTATTTGTCTATCTATCTATGTTTCTATCAATTTGTTTATTTATCTATCTTCTATCTATATGTCTATATATTTATATATCTATCTATCTATCAATCTGTCTATCATTTTGTTAATCATTCTGTCTATCATTATATCTATGTGTATACACATACACACAGACACACAGACACACAGACACACACACACACACACACACACATATATATACATATACATATACATATATATATATATATATATATATCTATCTATTTGTCTATCTATCTTTTTACCAATCAATCTATAAATCTATGCTTCTATTTGCATTTCTATATCTTTATCTATCTCTCTAACTATTTATCTATCTGACTATCTATCTGTCTATTTATCTATCTATATCTTTATCTATTTTTATATCTATCTATCTATCAATCTTCTATCAATATGTCTATTAATTAATCATTCTATATCTATTGTTTACTATCTATCTATCTTTCTTTCTATAAATCTATCTATATATCAATATATCTATTTGCTTATCTTTCTATCTTTATATCTATATATCTCTTTGTTGATCTATCTGTCTGTCTATCTGTCTATCTATTTATGTATCTATCTATCTATCTATCTATCTTTCTGTCTGTATATCTATCTAACTATCTATTTATCTATCTATCTGTATATATATATAGCTATATATATGCCTATCTATCTGTTGATTTATCTATCTCTCTATCTAATTATCTGTCTATATATCTATCTGCCTATCTAACTATCATTCTATCTATCTTTCTATCTCTCTATCTATCTATCTATCTATCTATATATCTATTTTTATATATACCTATCTATATATCTATCTATCTGTCAATCTATCTGTATATTATTCTATCTATCATTCTGTTTATCAATATATCTATATATCTCTCTATCTATTTTTCTATTTGTCTATCATTCTGTTTATCTATTTGTACATCGATCGATCTATCTATCTAACTATCTGTATATCTATATGTCAATTAATCTGTCTATCAAAAATATGTATCTATTTATATTTCTATTTGTATATCTATCTATCTATCTATATATCTATCTATGTATATATCTATCTCAAAATCTATCTATATATTTGTATATCTGACAGTTCATCTATCTTTATATCTATCCGTCTATCAATATATCTATAAATCTATCTATCTATATGTCTATCAATCAATGATTCATCTATATATCTATCTATCTATCTATCTAATTATCTATATATCAATTAATTTATCTATTTATCTTTTTGTCTATCATGCTATCTATCTATCTGTATATCTATATATCTATATGTATATCTATATGTCTATATATCTATCTGTATATCTATGTCTATTAATCTATCTATCAATCTATGATTCTATTTATCTTTATATCTATCTATATATCTATCTATCTATCTATTTATACATATGTATATCTATCTGTTTATCTATGTTTATATTTATCTGTCTATAATTTTAACTAAAAATCTATTTATCAATCAATGATTCTATATATAAATATATATATCTATCTATTGATCAATCTATCAATATGTCTATCTTTCAAACTATCTATTTATTTATCATTCTGTCTTTCTATCAGTCTATTTATCTATCTACCTATCTATCTGTCTATGTCAATCAATCAATCAATCTATCTATCTACCTATATATTTGTCTATCTATATATCTTTCTATCTATTTATCCATCAATCAATATATCTATCTATCTAATTATCTAACTATCCATCTATTTGTATATCTATTTGTGTATATATATATATATATCTATCTATATGTCGATATATCTATCTATATATCTATCAATCTAACTAACTATCTTTCTTTCTAGCTATATATCTATCGAATTATATATCTGTCTATCTAATTGTCTATTATTCTATCTATCAAAATGTATATTAATATATTTATCTATCTATCTATGTATGTATCTATTTATTTATCTATCTGTGTATCAATCAATCAATCAATCTATATATCTATCTATCTGTCTGTCTGTCTATCAATCTATCTATCAATCTGTATATCAATCTATGTATCTTTATGCCTTTCAATATATTTATCAATATATGTATCCAACTATCAATCTATCTTTTTGTCTATCTAGCTGTCTATTTATCAATCTATCAATATATCTATTTATCTATCTATTATTTCTCTATATATCTATTTATCTATCTTTATATCTATTTGTGTATCAATATGTCTATAAATCTAACTATATGTATTTAAATTAAAAATTCAATCTCTCTATCTATCTATCTATCTTTCTATCTATCAATCTATTTTTTTATCTATCTATCTGTGTATCTATATATCATTATATCTTTCAATCAATCAATCAATCTATCTATCTATTTATCAATCTGTCTTTCTATTGGTTTATCTATCTGTCTATATATATGTTTGTCTATCATTCTATCAATTTATCTATCAATCAATCATTCTATCTATCTATCTATCTATTTGTCTGTCTTTCTGTCTTTAAATTTGCCTATTACTCTATAAATCTTTTTGTGTATCAATTTATTTATATTTTCTTTCTTTTTAAATGTATGCTATCAATCTATTTATCTATCTATCTTTTTATCTTTTTATTTATTTATCAATCTATCTATCCATAATCTATTTATATATCCGTCTATACATCTATAGATATATCTATCTATCTATCTATCAATATGTCTATATATTTATCTATTTGCTTATCTATCTATTTGTCTATCTTTCTATCTATATGTCTATCTATCTGTCTATTTATCTATCTATATATCACATTATCTATCTATCTAACTTTTTGTCTATCTAGCTAACTATCTATCTTTCTATCTATTTGTCTATCAATTTGCCTACATTCTATCTATGTGTATATCTATTTATTTATTAGTGTCTATCTATCTTTCTATCAATCTATCTATCTACCGATCTATATGTACATCTATATGTCTATCAATATGTGTATCTATTTGTCTTTCTATTTGTCTATCTTTATTTCTATCTATATGTCTATCTATCTATCTATCTATCTATCTTTCAATGTGTCTATCTACATGTCTATTTGTCTATTTTATATATTTATATCTATCTTTCTCTCAATATTTCTACCAATCTATCTATCAATAAGTCTATAAATCAAACATTCGATCGAACTAACTTTTTGTCTATCTATTTGTCTATCATTGTGTCTATCAATCTGACCATCTATCTATCTATCTTTCTGTATATATATATCTTTCTATTTATCCGTCTATCAATATGTCTGTCTATCTGTATATCTGTTTATCTACCTATCTATCTGTCTATCTATTTATATATCTATCTATTTGTCTCTGTATCTGTCCATCTATCTATATATCTATATATCCGTCTATCTAATTGTCTAGCTATTTGTCTACTATTTATATATCCATCTATTTATCTGTCTGTCTCTCTATCTATATCTATCTATCTATATTTCTATCTATCTTTCTATCTATCTGTCTATTTATTTGTCTATAAATCTGTCCATCAATCTGACTATTATTCTTTCTATCAATTTATCTAACTACCTGTTTATCGATCTGTCTATCTATATGTCTATCTATCTTACTTTCTATATGTATATCTATCTATCTATCTATTTGTATGTCTATCTGTCTATCTATCAACCTTTCTTTCTATTTGTCTGTCTTTCTATCTACATATCTATCTAGCTATTTATCTATCTATCTATCTATCAGTCTATCTATTTATCTTTATATCTATCTATCTATCTACCTTCTATATGTCTATCTATCATTCTGGATATCATTTTATCTATTAATCAATATACCTATCTATCTATCTATCATTCTGGATATCATTTTATCTATTAATCAATATACCTATCTATCTATCTATTTATACTACAGTAAAAATCCCATATAGCTTGGGACAATTCCCTAGATAAATGTGTATTTTCTGTTGCTAAACAGGATATAGTGACGGATTACCTACAAATCAGTTCTCTATCTAAAGTGATTCTTGCTAAAATTTAGCGAAGGATAGTGTCCCTAGCTAAAAAGCTAGGGTTGAAAAAAATTCCTTGCTAAAAAAGACAAATTCACTAGATAAAATAGTAAGATAAATGAGATTTTCCATAAACGAAAATAATGACGGATGATTCCCTAGCTAAAGTGCTGGACTATAATTTTTACCGACGGTTATAGTCCATAGCTAAATAAAATTAGCGAGGAAAATACGTCGCTAATTTTAATATTTCCCAAGCTAAATTAGCTAGGGAAAATTCCCTATCTAATTTAGCAAGGGATTTTTCCCTAGATATTTTAATTTCAAAATTTATTTTAGAATTTAAATTATATTAAAATTTTTTGGCTAAATAATTTAATATTTTTATATCAAATTGAATAAATATTGAAACTATAAATAATTTATATTAAACAAAAATTAAAATCATTTAATATCTTATTCTAATTCAATATTTTACATAATTAAAACAAAAAAAATAACAAAATTGTATTTCATCGTATTCATAAATGTATCTACCGAGAATACATAAAGTATAATATATCCATTAATTGACATTGCTTTTTCTCCCCCAGCTCCTCCGATCATCATTTTTCTACTGTGACAAAGATGTCTGGGTCACGGCGCATAATGTCTAGAGTAAAATCCCATCACTTATAGACAATTTGTATGAGAATAATACGGTATCATATCAATAAGAAATTTAAACTACTCAGTCAAATTAAAAAAAATTATGTTTTGATACATATATAATCATGTAGCATATATGTAAATATATGCTAGCATTTTACTCGTACATATATTACTACAGTATATGTACATAAAAACAACAATATTATGTGTACATATAAACAAAGTACAAATATACTCAGTATATACGTACATAAAATACTAAAGTATTATATGTATGTATATACTAACTTTATTTGTACGTATATACCTCATTTGGTGTTGTTGCTACTGCTCCCACTGATGCTCCTAGAACTACTGCCATTGCCCCCTCTGCCGTTGCTTTCGGTGCTGCCACTGCTTTTGGTGAAGCTGCTGCTACTGCCACTACCACCACTGCTTCCAGTGTAGCCATTCCTGCTGTCGCTGCCGCTGCCTCCGATGCCGCTTCCTCTGATGCTGCCGCTCCTATCATTACCGCTCCCACTATCGTCGCCGCCACTATAGTCGCTTTCGTCTCCACTGCTGCTGCTGCCGCTGCTACTACTACTGATAATAGGCTTTTACATACCTATAATAGGCTAAAACTATACCCAAAGAATTTAGAGACACACAAACATTTTCACAGATATATAAAAATAGTTATTATAGACATGAACAAACACAATTTAAAGGTGATTGTCATATAGCTTAAAATAAAATTTAATTAAAAAAATAATTTTTTTATATTAAATTTAATAAAAACAGAAACTATAAATGAAAATTTTAAATTAAACAAATAAAATTCATTGAATACCATATTCTAATACAATATTTTAAATAACTAAAAAAATAAGAAAAATTATATTACATATTAGTAAACAATGTATCTACCGACTGGGCATAAAGTATAATCAATCAATGCATTAATGTTACTTTCTCTCCTCTACTCCTCCGATCACTAACTTTTGGCTGCGAAAAAGCAGTCCGTTTCACGGTGCTTCATGTCTGTTGAAAAATCCCTTCACTTATACAAGCATCGTATGGGAAACAATATGGTACCACTTCTGTAAGAAATTTAAACAACTAAATCAAATCAAAATAAATTAAAAAAAACTATGTTTTGATAAATATATATTACTGCAGCAAAAATGTACATATATACTAGCATTTCACTCATACATATATTACTGTATTATTTGTACATATAAATTGTAGTATTATGCGTACATATATACCGAGTACATATATACTCAGAATATATGTACATAAAATACTGTAGAATTATATGTACATATATACTGACTATATATGTACGTATATAGCACATTTGTTGCGTTCCTGCTGCTTTCGCTATCGCTGCCGCCTTTGCCGTTAGTTGCCACACCTGCCAGTATGGCTACTGCCGGTGCTACCCCCACTACCATAGCAGCCATCACTGCCGCTGCTGCCTCCCCTGCCATTGCTGCCTCTTCTGCTGCAGCTGTTGTTGCTGCCATTACAGCTGCTACAGCCACTAATGCCCCCACCACCACCATAGCCACCGTTGCCACCGCTGCCGCTAATGCTACTACTTCCTCCACTGCCTCCACTGCAGCTGCTGTCATTGCTGTTATGTCTGTCACCGCTATTGTTGCCGCCGATTCTGACGTTGCTGCTGCCGATACCGCTACTGCCACTGCCAGTGCCACTGCCGATGCCGCTGCCGCTTCTGGCACTGTTGACGCCACTACCGTCACTACTACTACTGCCGCCACTACCACAGCTACCACTTTTGATAATAGGGGTTTACATACCTATAATAGGCTAAAAATTTACCCAAATAATTTGGGGAAACACAAACATATTCACAGATATATAAAAATAATTATTATAGACATGAACAAACAAAAATTACAATTGATTGTCATACAGTTTCAACAAAAATGTAATTAACTAATTTAAAATTTTTAAATTAAATTTAATAGAAATAGAAACTATAAATGAAAATTTTAAATTAAACAAAAAAAATTCATTTAAAAACTTATTTTAATACAATATTTTAAATAACTAAAACAAAAAAATTAAATTTAATCAATGTATCTACTAACTATGCATAAAGTATAATCTATCAATGCATTAACGTTGCATTTTCTTCCTCTACTCCTCCAACCACCAACTTTCTGCTGCAAAAATGCAGTCTGAATCACGGTGCATCATGTTTATTGAAATATGTTTTCACTTATACAAGCTTTGTATGGGAAACAATGCGTCACCATAAATGTACGAAATTTAAACCACCGAATCAAATCAAAATAAATAAAAAAAACTATGTTTTGATGAATATATATTACTGTAGTAAATATGTACATATATACTAGTATTTCACTTGTACATATATTACTATAGTATACATACATATAAACTATAGTATTATGCGCACATATACACTAAGTACATATATATACTCAGTATATATGTACATAAAATACTGTAGTATTGTATGTATGTATATACCACATTTGTTGCTGTTGCTGATGCTCCTGCTACCACTACCGCTCCTGTCACTGCCACTGCCACTGCCACTGCTACTGCTGCTACTTATGTTGATGCCACTGTCACTGCCACTGTTGTTGCTACTACAGCCGATCCTGCCACCGCCACCTTAGCCGCCGCCACTTCTGCCACCGCTGCTACCGTTGCTGCTGCCGCTGCTACTGTTTTTTCCGCTTCTGCCACTACTGCCACTGCTACTTTTTCTGCCGCTACTGCCATTGATGTCATCTATGCCACTATTATCGCCGTATCCACCAATGACGCCGCTGTCGTCGTTGTCGCCTATGTCGCTGTTGCCGCTGTTGATGCTTCCACTGCCGCCATTGCCACTTCCGCTACCGCCGCTGCCCCTTCCACTACCACAACTGCCATCACTTCCATCACTGCCACTATTGAAAATAGACTTTTACATACCTATAATAGGCTAAAACTCTACCCAAAAAATTTAGAGACAAAAAAACATATTTACATATATATAAAAACAAATATTATAGACATGAACAAACACAAATTAAATTGATTGTCATACAGCTTCAACAAAAATCCAAAAGATGTCTAGCAATTATATTTAGAGATAAAACTGTGCAAAAATAAAATGTTTTTAGAATAATAAAGATAAGATAAGCTAGCCATCTTTTTTATAAAGTTGAAATCGGTAAAAATTGGGCCCATGCAATGGAAGGACCATTGTAATGTCTGAATGCTTTGAATCAGAATTTTTTCTTTTCTCTCACATAATATGTCCTGCAAAGATTCATAATTTGGTTAATCGGAAAAGCAAAGAATTAAACCAGAATAAAAAAATTGAAACATACAAAAAAATATCATAATTATTTGCTACACGATGATAAAAATAAATAACAATTCAAAAATAACTCTCATACTCAATCATCCTCATAATTTGTAGGGAGTGCTAGCCTCTCCTATGAGGAATCGCAACTGGATCTCTAAATGCTATCTGTTGCGCCAATGCCACTAACTGTGACTCCATATAGGACATCTGCTATTGCATTACATTTTTAATCTCATTAATTTCTTGCATTTCTTCCATCAAATTAGTTATCTACTTATGCTTCTTTTTCATTTCAGTCTCCATATCTACAATACATTCATTTGTTTCCCGTGCTTGTTGTTTGACTGCATCATCCACCATTGCTGAGACAGTTGAATTAGAAGCATGACTGCTATAACAAAATGCCACTCCCTTAGAGCCGATTATGTACACTCCCTGCTTCTTTCGACCTCCTATTGTCTCCAAATAAATAGGATCATAGTCAATTGGTTGAAGTTCCATAGAACCCTCAACTTGTTGATGAGCAACTGTCACACGTTCCTCCATTAGGTCTTGAGATAAAATAGAGAAAAAAACTATTCTAGATTTACAAAAAATAAAATAAATATTTTGCATTCAAAATAATTTTCATAATGTACTATAATATTATAAAATCTAATTAATATAATAATTTCTTACAGAAATCATCTGAAACTTGTTGTCAACATACTGACCATCCACTTTCTTCCCATGCATCTTTCTGAAAATCTAATAAAAATTTGGATCTCGACCTAATTCTCCAGCATAGAATATGTTTTTATTAAGTCATAAAAAATGATAAAAAAATAAACAAAATTAATAAAACTATGCAGAGATTTTATTTATTGGACTATTAGGACAACCACAAAATATAGAAATGTTTAGAATTTTAAATTTGTGCCAAATCTCGAGTATGCTCAATGATCGACTTTGAACTTCCAATGTATCGACAGATTCTTCTACCTAGTCTAGCTACCTCACTTCGTTAATTTTTGTTGGAAGTATCTGATTTTTTCTTCACATCTAGCTCCTCCCAATAATTATGCCACTCAGGTCAGTCTTCCTCAGATAAAAAATCAGCCCTTTCTTTCAATTTTTTTAATTTATGGACAAAATCAGAATACCATTGAGCAGCTTTGATCTCCCATAATAACGTTATCTTTGCATCAAATTTGGGTGCCAATGTGCACTGATTCTATAAATAGAAAAATGTAAAAAGAATTTATAGTAACAACAAGAACATAATTATTTACTGCTTGAATAATAACCAACATAAAAGTTAAGTAATTAGATAATTATTTTTCAATTCTTTTGTTTTATTATTTTTACCTGAAAGTCATTAAAATATGACTCTTTTGTCGATTCAGAAACTTTCTTCCATGAGAAAGCTTTAGAATCAGCCATTTTCTTAAAAGCCTTTCTAATTTTAGTCGAACACTTGTGAGATGGAATAAAATTGTACAAATAATAAATAACATTGAAAACAAGCAAATCATAGCAATATAAAAAAACCACTGACAGTAATATCAAAATTTTTTTTCAAGTCATTTTTACATATTTCTTTTACCTCTCATCCACAATCTCAATTTCTAACTTTACACTGATTGTAGAGCAAGGCACAACAATTGATGATGTCATTGGTATTGTAAATGAGGGAACAATCATTGTAAAATGTGGTGTAGAAGATAGAGAATGATCAAAAGTTTGTGCATGAAGCACAATGGATGGTGGGCTTACATCTGATAAAGGTGATAGTAGAGGTCTCAATGATGGTGATGGTGATAGAAATGGATATGGTGATTGTGATGTTGAAGTCAGGATATGGTGGCTATGATATGGTACTAATTCTATAACATAATGTAACATACTAGATTAATTTGGTTCATTTCTGTGTCCACGTCCACCTCCGTCACGGCCACGTCCTTTAGGTGCCATCTGATGTACAAAATAAAACAAAGAACAAAAAATAGGGATATGATGAACAAGCATGCATTTTTAAATAATACATACTGATATATTTTAAAAATATATAAAAAGTCTTTGATAATTTAAATTTATAATAAAATTATAAAAATTTAATTATCTGCATCACTATCATCCTCATATGGATTTTCTGATATTTCATCTGATTCCGATAGAAGTTCAAACTCATCTTCAGATAGAAATTGATCATCTTCAATTTCTATTGTGCCACCATTTGAGTCACATAAATTTTCTAGATCTTCATCTACAATCATAGGCTCAATATTATTTATGTCATCTTCCTAGAATGCTGGTGCAATTTCTAAGTCTGCACTTCTTTGTTGCGATATTGGTACATCAAATTTTGACCGAGCTTTGATTTTACAAATTACCAACCAATCTCTCTCATCAAGAGATAAACTTGGATCTATACAATAATATACCTGACTGGCTTGAGCAGCCATAATAAATGGCTCACATCAATTATATCTGTGTTTATGGTTAACATCTACTAGCTTATAATCTAAATGAATCTTTGTCCTACATTTTGTATAGGATCAAACCACTAGCACTTAAATAATACTTTCTTGTTATTTTTGAGTCCAAGATACTCCAACTCAATAACTTTTTTGAGTTGGCCATAATAATCAATCTTATCTGCACTATAACCTGAGCCTTTAATGCATACACCACTATTCATTGTTATTTTAGACGAACCATGACCGATTGTGTAAAATTTATATCCATTAACAAAATACCCAGGATATGTTGTCACATATCTAAACGGGCCTTTACTTAGATTCTGAATGAAAATATTTGAATCTCCATTTGAAGGATCAATTGGCGGTGACATAAACTAAAAAATGATATTAACAAATAAAAGATACTAATAAATTAAATAATTCAAAAATATAAAACTTAATTATACTCACATAATTTTTTAACCAATTCGTAAATTCAGTTTCTAGCACATAATCGACATAATTGCTGGAAATTATTGGATGCCTATATTTTAGCTACTCAACATAAATACTGCACAAATAAAAAAAGAGAAAAAGAAGCATATCAATTTTTAATAATTCCTATTAAAGATAAAATTAAACTATGATTAAACCTGCAACCATTTTGGGTATACATACTCAATATATGGTGCAACCACCTCATAATTAAGTAAAACGTAGCTCCAGGTTGCTTTGTTCATCTGTCATACATCTTTTCATTGCTTTTCCAAATGCTTTTTTAGGGTGCTTGAAGATAGATAGTTTGTCCACAGAATCATCTTCTACCATCACATGACCTTCATAATTCCATGGCACATTTCAATTATTTGTATTGTCATGATCCTCAAAATAATAAGAACAAAATGATGATGCTTCTTCTACTAAATATACATTGCAAATTGAACCTTCAACTTTTGCCTTGTTTCTAACATTCAATTTTAACTTACGAAGATGCCTACATCAATAATGTTAGGTTTCAATTAGATTAAATTACAATAATACTTAAAGTACTAAATAATAAAACACAGCAATATATATATATTTACCTCTCAAAAAGATACATACACCTGAATTGCACTGGCCCTACGATCCTTGCTTCATATGCCAAATGGACCGGCAAATGCTCCATCGACTCAAAAGAACTCGGTGGGAATATCCGTTCAAGCTTACAAAATAAAAAGTGAATGTCATTCTCCAGCCTCACTATGTCATCTATTTTGATTGTGGTTTCAGTTAGTTGTTTGAAAAAAAAGGTTCTGTAAGGACCTTCCAAGCACTTAGTGAAAGTAATTCACGGAATACAATTGGTATTAATCTCTGTATAAATACATGAAAGTCATGATGTTTCATTCCAAATAACATAAGATTCTTCATATTCACGCATCTACCCATATTTGACACATATCCATCAGAAAATTTCAAATTTTTAACTCATTCACACAATATTTGTCTTGCCTTCTAATCTAGTGTGTAGCAAGCTTTAGGGAATTTTCATGTTTCCTTATTCAGTTTCAATTCAGGTTGCCAATAGTAATCAATCAGCTTTTGTGTTGATTTTAAAGTGTTTTTTGTTTTTGCATCTACATTATGGACAGTGTTGAAAATAGTGACAAAAACTTTTTTTTTCAATATGCATTACATATAAGTTATGATGAATTAAATTGGACTTCCAATAGGGTAAGTCTCAAATATCATCTCTTGAATCTCTGTCATAATTTGCTTATAGGTCCATTACTTCTAGTATCTTCCTTTTTAGTTACCTTCTTCAAACCCAAACATTGAATCTCTATCATAATATCATCTCCTGAACAAACTACTGGTGCAACTGTCATCACAGTTTTATTTTTTAGAAATGCAGTTCTATTTCTTCAAAATGAATGATTCGTAGGTAGAAACTTACGATGGTTATCAAACCATGACTATTTACCACTAAATTTGAGGGTAAATACATCTGAATTTTCCTTGCAAAATGGGCATGCGAATCACCCTACAGTACTCTAGCCAGACAACATTGAATATACAAAAAAGTCACTTACCATCCACATATGGGTTGCTCGCATAATGAAATTTTGCTTATTTGAGATATCATATGTATTCACGCCAACATCTCATAAATGATTTAACTCTACAATAAGAGGCTGTAAGAAAACATCCATCATGTCTTTCAAATTTCTTGGCCCCAGAATCAATATTGACAAAAACATATATTGCTCCTTCATACAAAACCATGGAGGCAAGTTATAAGGTGTCTCTATCACTGGCCATGTTGAATACTATTGTCCAGTTTGCTCAAATGGCTGAAATCCATTAGTGCAAAGACCCAATCTCACATTTCAACTTTCTCCTGCAAAATCTTGATGTATATAATTAAAATGCTTCCAAGTAGGTGAATCTGATGAATGACACATTACCCCTTCTTCAACATCATGCTTAGATTGCCACTCAAATCATTTGTTGTAGCATTTGATGCATATATTCTCTGTAATCAAGGAATTAATGGAAAATAATACATCTTCTTAAAGACAACCTTTAATTTTTGTCACGTATCTACAACACGAGGTGTCTACCTAAATCGAGGATGATCACAAAACTTACAACTAATTAAATCATTATCACCGCCCCAATATAACATGCATTCATTTAAACAACAATTAATTTTTTCCACTAGTAGACCTATTCCTCCTAGTAACTTCTTAGTGTGGTAAAAGTTGTTAGTGATCAAAAGATTATTCGAAACAATCTACTTCATCAATTCTATCACCTGATCAAATAATTTCTCAGACATATGATTTTCTGACTTAATGCACATTAGTCAAGCCACAAATGACAATTGTGAATGTGTTTTACCACCAGGCCACAACTCCTTATCTGCAGCTTTAAGCATTTCATAAAATTTCTGAGCTTCAGGATTAGGTAGTTCATCCATGTAATCCATACTGAAGTCAGTACCAGCTGCTTTTGTGATCATTCGATAGGATGTGTTTGATGAATCTTCACCATAAACAAACGATTCAATACCCTCATTTTTTTCAATATTTAGAGCAATTGTACTTTCCCTAAGATAAATCCAAACAAAATAATTTGGCATAAAGCCATATTTAGCCAAATGATATCTTATTGTGTTTGCATCATGAAAAGGGATATTCTAACACTTGCGATGAGTACATGGACACTTAATTTGTTCTCCATCCATCAACCTCATTTTACTACATGCAAAATTGATGAAAGTTCCAAGCCCAGTCAAAAAGTCTTTATTCAAAAATCCATTAATAATATTTTTGTACATCTACTGATGATCTGAGCTTATTTTGCCCTATTTTATTTACAAAAAATAATGCCCAATCATTATTGTGAATAAAACACTTTATTACTTCAAAATATATAAATAATTAAATAAAATTACTTACAGATGAATATTTAAAAATTAAATATCGTGAATATCGAGACAATGCATTTATGTCTAGCTTCTTTTTCCCTTTATCAATAATATCAATAATAGTGTTTTGATCTTAATTTATAATATATTTATTAAAAAATAGTTATTTTTAATTAATTAAATAAATTTCCGTAAATATATTTATAATATATTTATAATATATTTATTAAAAAATAGTAATTAAAAAATAATATCAATAATATCGAGGCAATGATTTAATTAAATAATTAAAAATTTCAGTAAAAAAGTTTGTATAATTTTTAATTAATTTATAAAAAAAAATAGTTATTTTAATCTAATTTATAATAAATTTTTAGTCGTATTTATATATTTATTAAAATTTTAATTTATAATATATATTCCTATTATTATATGAAGAGATTGTGTCTTTTAAGGATCGCTAATCTATAGACCATGACATACCTTTAATATAGAAAATTAGATAAATATTAAAATAAATAATGCTTAAAAAAATTAAATCATTAAAGATTAGCGATGGAAATTATCAGTAACCCAAATAGATATGGAAAAATCCCTAACTAAATGCATATATTTTGAGAAAATAAATATTTAAGGAATAATTGCTTTCAATTATATATAAAATCATAAAAAAAAAATTTAGATAATTATTTAGAGATGGGTTTTTTCTCGTTCTAATTAGCTAGGGATATTTCATCTCTAATTCCATCGCTAAATTTCCATCTTTTCTTTGTGCAAATATCTACGATAATTTTAGTGATGGAAGATTTTCATTCAAAAATTTCATCACAAATCCATCACAAAATTTTAATTTATTGTAAAATCAAAAATCTGGTGTTATACCTTAGCTAATCCCTAGCTAATTTATTTATGAAATTTATGCCTAGTTAAATTTCCTTAGCTAAATAGATATTTTTTTGTAGTTATCAATGTGTATATCTATATGTCTAACTATCTATATATCTATCTAAAAAATCAATATGATTATATATCTATATATCTATCTGTTTAATTATTTGCATATCTATGTAACTATCAATCTATCTATCGATATCTCTTTCTATTTGTCTATCTATCTATCTATTAGTTTATCTATCATTCTTAATATCTGTCTATCGATCAATCTATAAATATGTCTATTTATTTCTATATCTATCAATCTAACTATCTTTCTATCTATCTATTGATCTATCTATCCATTTGTCAATAAATCAATCAATCTATCTATCTACTAATATGTCGATCTATCTTTCTATTTTTCTATCAATCAATCAATCTAAATATCAATATATCTATCTATCTATCTATCTGAATATATATTTTTCTATCTATTTGTCTATCTATTAGACTATCTATCTGCCTATCTATCTATCTATTTGACTATCTATCTATCCATATATCTATCTATCCATATATCTATCTATCTATCTAACTATCTATCTATCTTTCCAACTCATGATCCATCTAACTATAAGTATATCTATCTATCTATCTATATCTGTTTATCATTTTGTGGATTTATCTATATGTCTATCTATCTATCTCTCTATCTGTCTATATCTATTTGTCAATCTTTTGGTCTATCTATCTGTTTGTTTATGTGTCTATCTATCTATCTATATGTCTATATATTTTTATTTCTATAAGTCTATTTACAATCTATATAACTGCTAATCTATCTATTAATCTATCTATTCGTCTATCTATCTATATATGTGTGTGTATATATATATATATATATATATCTATTTATCTATCTACCTATCTATCCATCTACCTATCAATGTGTCTATCTATCAAATATTTTTCCTATCTATCTATCTATCTTTATACCTTTCTATCAATATTTATATCAATCTGTCTATCTATCTTACATTTAATATATCTATAAATGTATCTTTTAATCTATCTATCAATCTTCTATTATTAATTGTATATAAATTTGTCTATCAATCTATCAATCTATTTATCTATATACCGTCCTATATATGTATATATCTGTCTGTATATATATCCATATGTCTTTCAATCTGTTTAATTATTTATCTATCTATCTATCTATCTACCTGTCTGTCTGTCTATCTATCAATGTGTTTATCTTTCTGTCTAACTATCTCTCTATCTATATATATTTAGTCTATATATTTGTCTATCTAAATTCTATCAATCTATCTATCTATACGTCTATCTATGTATCTATCTATCTATCTATTTTTATATCTATTTATCTATCTATTTGTCTATCTATCTATCTATCTATCTGTCTATCTATCTATCTATATAATTAACTTTCTAAATGTCTATCTATCATGCATCTATCTATCTATCTATCAATCAATATAATTATCTATCTATCTATCTATCAGTCTATCTATCTATCTATCTATCTATCTATTTTTCTATCTGTCTATCTATCTATCAATATATATGTCAATCTATCTATCTTATCTATTTTAATAATAATCTATCTATATATAAGTCTATCTTTATATGTATCTATCTATATATCTATCTACATATCTATTTGTTTAATTATTTTTCAATCTATCTATCTATATATTTGTCTATTTATTTATTTATATATATATATATCTATCAAATATATGTCTATCTATTTGTCTATCTATGTATCTATATATCTATCTACCTACCTATCTGTATATATTTTTGACAATCAATATGTCATTCTATCAGTTTATCTATCTATCTATCTTTATGTCTATCTATATGCCTATTTATCTATCTAATATTCTATTGTTATATCTTTCTATATATTTATATGTTTATCTATCTGTCTATGTATCTTTCTATCAAACTTTTTATATATATGTCTATATATTTTTCTTTCAATCTATCTATCAATATGACTATCAATCTATCTATAAGAGTATCTGTCTATCTATTTGTCTATCTATCTATTTATCTTTCTGTCTAATGATCTATGATTCTATCATTCTATCTATATATAAGTCTATCTTTCTATCTATCTCTCTGTCTATCTGTCTATGTTTGTGTGTGTGCATATCTCACTATCTCTCTATCTATCTATTTATCTATTTGTCTATCTCTCTCTCTATCTATCTATCAATTAATATGTTCATTTATTTTTCTATATATTTTTCTATCTATTTATCTATTTATTTGTCTATCTATCTGTCCATCTATCTATCTATTTTTTTATCGATTTTTCTAATAATTTATCAAACTTTCTGTCTATGTATCTGTCTATGTATCTGTCTATCTATCTATCTATATGTTTTTTTATCTATCTATTTATCTAGATGTTTATTTATATATCTATCTAAATTTTTTCTATCTATCTATCTATATATTTATTTATATATTTGTATATCAATCTATCTATCTATTTATCTTTCAATTTGTCTATAATTCAATCTATCAATCAAGTTATGAATCTCTCTATGAATCTATCTATCATTCTATCTATCAATCTATCTATCAATCTTTCTACCAATCTATCTATTGATTTTTTTATCCATCTATCAATCAATCTGTGTGTGTGTGTGTGTGTGTGTGTGTGTGTATATATATATATATATATATATATATATATATCTATCTATATCTTTATCTATCGATCAATCTATCTATTAATCTATCTATCTATCAATCAAAATGTTTATAAATATGTCGAGCAATCTTTCTATAAATCTATCTATCAATTTTCATATCTATATGTATATCTATTTATCTATCTATCTATCTATCAATTAATCAATCAATTTGTCTTTCTATTTGAATGTCTATCAATTAGTTTGTCTGTCTATTTATTTATATTTCTATTTGTCAGCCTATTTCTCAAACAATCTATCAAACAATCTATTTGTCTATCTATCTATCTAACTATCTATTAATCTATCTATATATATCTTTGTTTGTCTATCTCACTATCTATTTGTCTATTTATTTGTCTATCTAACTTTCTGTTTATCTATATGTCTATCTATCAATGAATCTATCTATATATCTGTTTGTCTATTTGTCTATCTAAATGTCTATCTACCTGTCTATCTTCCTGTTTATCTTTCTATTTATATATTTATCTATATGTCTGTCTATCTATCTTTTTGTTTATATGTCTATCTTTTTGTTTGTCTATCTGTTTTTCTATCTTACTCTCTGACAATCTATCTATCTATCTATTTATCTATTTATCGGTCTATCTATCCATCTATCTATCTATCTATCAAACTATCTGTCTATCTTTTTATATATTTTAATATCTATTTATCCATCTCTCTATCTGTTTATCTATCTATATATCTATGAGTTTATTTATTTGTTTAACTATCTATTTATCTATCTGTCAGTCTATATATCTATCTGTTTGTGTGTATATCTGTCTATCTATATGTTTATCTATTTGTCTATCTATCAATTTGTCTATCAATCTATTTATGTATCGTTCTATCTGTCAATCAATTTGTCTATCTATCTATTTGTCTATCTTTTATATATTGGTCTATCTATCTATCTATCTATCTATTTGTCTATATATCTATCTATTTATTAATAATTCAATCTTTCTTTTAATTTATCTAACTATATGAATATCTAGCTGTCTATCTATCTATATGTCTATCTTTCAATTTTTTATCTATTTGTATATCTCTCGATCTATCTAAATGACTATATATGTATATCTATCTATCTATAAATCTATTTATCAATCTATCCCTCAAATTATTTACAAATCTATCTATTAATTTGTCTATCAATCTAACTATCATCTCTCTATCATTTAATTTTTAAATCTATCTTTTAATCTAATTATCAATCTGACTATCTATCTATCTATATATTAATCTATCTATATATTTTTCCATCGATTTGTCTATTGATCTATCTATTTGTTTGTCTAACTATCTATTTATCTATTTTTCTATCATCTATCTATCTATATTTCTTTATTTCTTTCTTTCTATTTATCTTTATATCTATTTGTCTATCTATTTATCTATCCATCTATTTATCTATTTATTAGTCTATCTATTAGTCTATTTGTCTATCTATCTAGCTTTTAATCAATTTATAGTCTGTCTATTTAACTGATTTTCTATTAATGAATCAAACAATCTATCTATCTATCTATTAATCAATCAAACAATCTATCTATCTATCTAAAAATTGACTTATCTATCTATCTATCTGTCTATATGTTTGTCTATCTATCTATCTATCTATTTATCAATCAACCTATCAATCAATCTATGAATCTCTATATTAATCTATCTATCAATCTGTCTGTCAATCTATCAGTCAACTATCTATCAATATTTCTACCAATCTATCTATTTATTTGTTTATCAATATATATATATATATATATATATATATATATATATGTGTGTATCTTTATATCTCTATCTCTATCTCTATCTATCAATCAATTTTTTTAAAGGTTATTAATTACCTTCTCTTTTGGTGGAGGAATACCATTTTTACAACCTACATCCACCCTTAGCCCTCTTACACCCTTTCTACTCATAAACATAAAAACAATAAATATAGAGTTTCAGACTTCTTTTGATTTCAATTACAACATCCTTCATTTTTATTTCTTTTTTGTCATGTTTATCCCAGCTTCTGAACTGAAATAATTTTTATTCCAGCTTTGTCCTACATTAAATATCCTTTATTATTGAGATCCTTTGAATTTTCTCTCGACTCATTCCCGAGTTTTACATCTTCCTCAAGCATTTATAAACTGCCCCTCTTCCTCCGTATCTCGTGCTCCCATGAGAGAACCATAATAAAAGAGTGTTTTCTCATCACTCCTAAGCTCCAAAAGTTCCAGTGCCTGGCCCTTCTTTTGGTTATCTCCAACTCCGTGAGGGCTTTTCTTCAATGTATTATATCTCTGCTATTTAAACCAACTATTCCAAATAATCTCTCCAGCCATCTAACTTCATGTTTATCCGGTCCACTATTCTGCAAGCTTGGACATCTACTTTTATCTAAAATTCAACTCCAAAAACATAAAGCCACACCAACAGCTACTATGCATCAAGAACATATAACATAACCCGCAATTCTTAACATAACACATCACAAAACATAATACTGCCAATACCTCCCCTCAGGACCGGGGAAATATCTGCCAATAGCAGCACAGAACAACACACACACTGCAATTCTATGTACAACAAATGAAATATAAACTGCAGTACATGATCTTTCTAAGTATACAAGCAACACACTACAATTCTATAACAAGCATATCGAACATGTACTATAAACTGCAATTCTATAAAAGCATATAAAATGATATATGATACTACCCCCTCCATCCAGAGAACTTCGTGTTTATCCTGTCCACTATTCTGCAAGCTTAGACATCTACTTTTCTAAGATTCAACTCTATAAACATAACAGCCACACCAATAGCTATTTTGCTTCAAGAACATATAACAAAACCTGCAATTATGAACATAACACAGCACAAACTTGTAATATAGAAGTCAGCATGCTGTTATTCTCCCCTCAGAGCTGGGAAGTAATGTTTAATATTCAAAAAAGAATACTCTTCATTACCATAATACTGTCAATACCTCCCCTCAGGACCGGGGAAATGTCTGCCAGAATAGCACATAGCAGCACTAAACCACACACACACTGCAATTCTATATACAACATATATCCAACATGAAATATAAACTACAGCACATGACAACACTAACCCTTGTAGGTATATTAGTAGCACACTGTAATTCTATAACAAGCATATAATAATCCAACCTAAAATATAAACTACAATTCTATAAGAGCATATACTAGCAGCACATGACACCAAGACCACATAACAGAATTCTATAAACTGCAATTCAATAACCACATAAGATATAGCTGTACATTAGCCTCCCCTCATGACTGGGGAGTAATATATAATAATCCAGTGCAAGTTAAGTTTTATTACCATAATACTGCCACTCCCCTCAGGTAAATAATGTCTCCGCCTAGTTCAAACCTTATTCAGTTAAGCCTTATAATTTTACCTCTTATTTATACTAATATATGGATAACCTATTCTATCCAAATTAATTAATCCTTTATATCTTTCAGGAATGTTATTTTCTTCAAATTCCTGCAAGCCTTTATTAGCGCCTTCCTCCGCTAATTTATCTGCTAACATGTTTGCCTCTCTAAATATATGTGGTATCTCTCCTTTCAGTTCTACTAGCATATTTTTTATTTTTTTAATTTCTAATTCGAACTTTCATAGTTGTATTTTGTTTTCCACTAGCTCTACCAAAATTTTCGAGTCTACTTGCACTTGCAAGTTTGAATAATTATTTTTTTTGCAAATTAGCAATCCCTTGTGCAAGGCGATTATTTCTGAGTGTAGTGCTGAAAAAGCTATTTCTTTTATCTTGGATGCCTTGATTACTCTTCCGTCATCATTTCTTATCACTCCTCCACCCCATGCTATTCCCATGTCTCTTTTGAAACACCCATCCGTATCAAGCGCTAATTTACCTAGCGGGGGCTTTTCCCAGCTAGTTATTTTTATTATTGGCAATTTTTTTCTTTTAGTAACTAAACCCCATACCTTTATCTTGTATTTTTCTGATCCTAGATTCCTAAACCTAATTAGATTGCAGGCCGAGATAAAAGAGATTTCCCTTCTAATTTCTTCTATGATAGATTTAGCGTTCATTAAACAACCATTGAATCTGCTAGCATTTCTGGCCTTCCACATGCACCAAACTACTACATTTGGTGTATATTCTTTTAACCATTTAAGAACTTTATTCTTTTTGTGTTTATTATCCCAGAATTTTAGTCTCTCCTTAACACTGCATGTACGTTCTTCTAATTCTGCATCTATTTCTAAATCATTCAATACCTTTTTAGCTATTTTCCCCGTAGAAAATAAGTGATCCCTAGTTTCTATGTCTTGTTGATAGCATTCACAGTGTGATGGCAGTCTTATACCTTTTTTCTGTATATTTTCATCCACTGGGATGACAATAGAGAGAAGTTTACACATAAAAACATTTATTTTTTTGTGGAATCTATTTTACCCATATCTTTTCGAACATCCCTACCTATGTTTTCCTATTTCTAACTAGTTGCTTCGCACTACTTAATGTAAATTTTCTATGTGGGGTTAAGGACCATTTCCACCCATAATTGGTGAGAATTGAATGCTTCTCCACAGTACTTTGCTGCTTGTGCATAACTTTCCAAATGTTGGACGCCCTATTTGGATTTCTAAGTATTTTATTACTAATACCATATCTAGCTTTTATATATGCTACCCATCGGCTATTCTTTTCCTTCAGTCTCCACTAATTTTTGCAGGCCCAAGCATTGGCTGTATCATTTAAGCTAGTAAAGCCTAAACCTGTTTCATCCTTTGGATAACACAATTCTTTCCATTTTTTCTAGTGAAGCTTATTTTCCCTTCATTTTTACCCCATAGAAAATTAGACATTTCTTTTTCTATCTTGTTTATAATTATTTTTGGAGGCTTGATTTCCATTAAGATATGAGCTAATGAACTTTCTAACACGTGTGTGATCAATGTAATACTTCCTGCCATGCTTATAATGTTCTCTTTCCAGCCCGCAATCTTTAGTTTTATTTTTTCCACCAAGAAGGTTAATTATTCTTCTTTGACCCTTCCATCATATATAGGATACCCTTAAGTAAATTATCGCTCCTTTTACTTGTGCAAAACCCATTATTCTACTAACTTTCTGAGCAGAATTTTCTAAAACTTTTTTCCCGATGATAAATTGGCACTTGTTTTAATATAATTTTTGCCCTGTTTCTTTCTCTAGTGTTTGTGTGAGACTCATCAGGTTTCTCAAGGATCTACTGCTAGTATTTATGAAAATAATAACATCATCTGCATAAGCCAAGCAACTTAGCATCGGTGTATGTCTAGGCTGCTTTAAAGGTAAGATGGAACCCGTTCTTATTTTTTCTTTCAAATTGACAATAAATAATTCTAAATAAATATTAAATAATGACGGAGAAAGAGGATCCCCTTGCCTGAGGCCTCTGCGTGGTTTAAATTCTTCACCTGTCCTTCCATTGATTAGAATCTTTACCCATAAACTAGAAACACATCAATACATCAAATCTATCCAATATTCAGCAAAACCCATTTTTCACATAATATAACATAATGTGTCCCACTCAACTCTATCAAAAGCTTTTGATAGGTCGAGTATTAGTATTACATTATTTTCTCTAACTTTTGCCCCTATTTCATTTATCATTTCCGAAGCAAGATTGATGTTTTCCATCATTAGCTTATTCTTTACAAAACCTGCTTGCTCTACTGAGATTATATTCGAGAGAACTCTACTTAATCTATTTTGAAGAAGTTTTGCTAGTATCTTGTACACTGTATTACATAAACTAATCGGTCTAAAGTCTTCTCCTCTTTGTGGGTTTGCTTTCTTTGGAATTAATACAATATATAAGTTAGTCCATGATTTTGTAATATCTGCTCCCGCAAGGATCCAAGCTATTGCTTTAGTTAGATCTTTTTTAATAATAGACCAGCAACGTTGAAAGAAGCCATTATTCTAACCATCTGGTTCTGGAGCACTATCTTTATTGGCACCAAATACTACCTCTCTAACTTCTTCTTCTATTGGCATTTCTTCTAGCATTTTATTATCTTTTATCGTAACTTTCTTCTCCATGCTATCTATTAAGGTTTGGCCGCTACGCATATTTGAATCACATAAGTGACTTTTAAAGCAGTATTCTAATTCATGTGTTATTTCGTCTTCCTTGTCTATCCATGACTCATTACTGTTCTGTAGCCCTTTTATTTTGAGCTTTTGATTTTTGATTTTTTGCCATTATGTTGAAAAATTTTGTGTTTTTATCACCATCTTTTAACCATTTAATTCTCGATTTTTGTTTCCAAAATACTTCTTCCATATGCATTTTTAATCTTAGTCCAGCCTTTGCTTTGCTAAGCTCCATTCTCAAGGTCTCATCCGAACTTTTTTCATATTCTATTTCTAAGGAATCAACTTTCTGATCTACCTCTTGTATATTTTTAAATATGTTCCCAAAACACTCCTTATTCCATTTCAAGAGAGCAAGTTTTAAATTTCGTAATTTTTGAGCTAATATTTGCATTGGATTACCCACCACCTGATTTTCCCATGATCCCCTTACAATTTTATCAAAATCTTTATGCAATCCCCATATGTTTTGAAACCTAAAACCTTTATATCATGTTTCACTTTTATGAGTTGTCAGCAGCATCGGGCTGTGATCTGAGCAGGTCATACTTAAATATTTAACCATTATTCTTCCAAGCTTATCTACCCATTGTGGATTGTATAAGATACGGTCTAGTCTAGACCAGATTGCCCCTCTGGTCTTCTAGTTATTACACCATGTGAAGTCTGATCCTATATATTCTACCTCCATTAGGTTAGCATTAGCAATAGCTTCATTGAATTGAGCTATTTCCCTCGGGTCAGGTGATCTTCCCCCTTTTTTTTCTTTTCTATTTCTTATGAAATTAAAATCTCCTCCTATAATCCATGGAATATTATTTCTTGCTATCTTTTCCATTTCCCTCCATAAAGCTTTCCTTTCTTCCTTCGTGTTTTTTGCATATACTGTTGAGTATAATGCCTCTGACTGTTTTTTAATTTTGAAATTAATTATCTGTTCCATCTCCATCAATATTTCAATATCTACTAAGTTATGCCACATAATCCATATCTTGCCGTTTGAATTTGAAAAAGCCTTATGTAACCCTAACACGTGCTTGTATTTCTCTAGAGCATTATTATTAACTAGAGGTTCCGTTAAAATTACAATTTTTAGCTTATACATTTTAATTAGGTTTTTAATTCTATTTATTGTCGAGGAGTTTGCAATCCCTCTTATGTTCTAGTACAAGCAATTATACATTTAAGAGAATCTAGCTTGCGCTCTAGTTATACATTTAATATTTTTTGGCGGCTTGCTTGAACTAGGTGGGGCCGCATCTCGTTTTTCTACTATGCCAATTTTTTCTAAGTCTTTTTTCATTTTCTTGATTTCTTGCAAGGCATTTTGCCTATTTTGTAAAATAGATTGTGGCATGAGTTGGACTTTCTGCCCTAAATCATCTAGGGTCAGTACATCTTTATTTTCATTGCTT
The DNA here is from genome assembly GCA_029783825.1 of Sapria himalayana. Taxonomy (NCBI): domain Eukaryota; kingdom Viridiplantae; phylum Streptophyta; class Magnoliopsida; order Malpighiales; family Rafflesiaceae; genus Sapria; species Sapria himalayana. The sequence continues at coordinate 54,692 of JAREIK010000016.1, forward strand.
TTCCTCTCAGCTGGCCATCTCTTTATTTCCAGCTCATCTTCTATAAGGAGGTCATCTTCCTCCCAGTCATACTCAACATATCTTCTTCCTCTAGGTGCTGCCCTCTTCTCACCTTTCCAGCACTCTAGCCCTACCTCAGTCCCCTCTTCTATGCTGTCTAACCACCTTCTTATTTCTTCTCTCTTATGTATTTGTAGTCTCCTATTTACTCTATTCTTTTCTATCACCTTAATATCTATATCTTCCCCCTCTATGGACTTTTACCCATACCCTCTTTTTTCTTTTAACCCCTCTCTTCTATCCCCTCTTGCAGCACCTCTTCCTACCCATTCTTCTCCTCATATTCCCCCCTTTCTTCCCTTATACCCATGCTTTCCCTTGCTGGATCCTCTACTTTCTCTTCCTTGCTACTCTCATCTATCTTAATACTCTTCTTAACCCATTCTTCCCTCGTTCTCAAAATCTCCTTACTAACTTCATTTCCCCTCCTAGTATCCATTATTATACAGTGGTCTTGATTATGCCCGAGTTTTAAGCAATTGAGGCAGTAAAGAGGCATGGATTCTGGAACAAGGTCTTGCCTGAATCTTTCCTCAGGGTTAATGCCTACACATATTTTATGTGGTAGGGGAGTTTTCAAGTCAATCTCCACACAGACACTTACGACACTTGGCCTGGTTAGACAGGCTGTCGCTTCATCCTATAGCCATGGCTTACCTAGACAAAGTGTAATGGAGTGCAAGGCTTGCTTGTTGAAGAGATGAAGAGGCAGTTTAGGTAGCGGAAACCATACCAAGGATTTCGAGGATTCTTCGAATGGAGAGAAGTTAGGCACCCACTTGAAGACCCACATGGGATAGCATGCTATGTTCCACGTACCTCAAATCCAGACTCTGAGGAAGTCATCTTCCTCCTTAAACTGTAACATCATATGCTTTCCATCATAGTTTGCAATTTTAACCATTTTCCGAAGCTTTAACAAAGCAACAAAGTCTTATAATGCTTTGTAATCCGGTCCACCGTGAGAAAATTTTCCTACAAGGGTGAGATTGAATGCATCAGCCAGCATTCTCATCTCCTTTGCTTCAAAGATCACTGCCAGCTCTCCATTCTTTGCTTCAAACATCGAAAAAAATTGCGCGGATTCTTTTGAAGATGAAGAGAATGATTTCTTCTCGAAGAGAGAAGTAATTTTGTCCATTATCCAGCTTCAAATCAAGATTTCTTGCTCGAAAATGTAGGGTTTCTTTCTGCACGAAGAGAGAAATTGAGTATCTGTAGAGATTGTACTTGCAACCTCCAAGGAGTATCTATCTATCAATTAGTGTATCAATCTATCTATTAATCGATTGATCAATTTGTCTATTAATCTGTCTATCAATCTATCCATCAAAAAGTTTATCAATATCTCTATCAATTTGTCTATCAATATACTTATCTATATGTATATCTATTTGTATATCTATCTGTCTATCTATATATCTATCTATCTATCGATCTGTTTATCTATCAGTATATATGTCTATTTAATTATCTATCTAAGAATATATATATATATATATATATATATATCTATCTATCTATCTATCTTTCTATCTATCTATTTGAATGTCTATTAGTAAGTCTATCTGTCTAGCAATATGTATTTCTATCTATATATCTATAAATCTATATGTCTAACTATCTATTAGTCTATCTATCAATTTATCTATATATCTATCTATCAAACTATCTCTCTATCTATTTGTATATTTGTCTATCTATCTGACAATCTATTTGTCGATAAAATTTATGTCTATCTATCTATCTAACTATTTATCTATCTAAATATCTATCTATATAAATCTGTCTATCTATTTATCTATATCTTTTTCTATCAGTCAATATATCTGTCTATATATATATATGTATGTATAACTATTTGTATATCTATCTGTATATCTATCTATATGTCTATCTATCTATATGTCTATATATCTATTTATCTATTTATTTATTTATTTAGTTATTTATATATGTATATATCTATCAATATGTCTATCTTTTATTTTATCTGCTAGCCTTTTTGCATGTCTTTTTGTCTATCTATCTGTATATCTATCTATCTATCTATGTATCTATCTGACTATCTATTTGTTTATATATCTACCTATCTATCTATCTTTATGTGTATATGTTTATTTATTTGTCTATCTATTTAATTTACATATATTTTTGTATATCCATCAATATATCTATGTGGATATCTATCTATAAGTCTATCTATCTTCCTATATATCTATTTGTCTATTCATCTATTTATCTATCTTTCTAACTACCAATCTATTTGTCTATCAATCTATTTGTCTATTTATCTATTAATTTTTCTAACTATCTGTCTATCTATATCTCTATCTATTTATCAATCAATCAATCTATCTCTCTATATATCTATATATCTAATTATATATTTATGTATCTATCAATATAATTTTCTCTTTATATATCTATCTATTTATATTTGTGTTTGTCTATATATCTATCTTTCTATGTATCAATCTATATCTATCTATCTACTAATCTATATATATATGAATATTATTATAATCTATCCATCTATCTATCTATGCATCTGTCTATTTGTATATATATCTATCATGTTTATATGTCTATATATCAAGTTGTATATATTTCTAAATATCTATATATTTTATATCTATGTATCTATCTATCTATGTATTTGTCTATCTTTAAATTAGTCTATCTATTAACTGACTATAAGTCTATCTATCTAGTTGTTTATCAATCTATATATATATAAATATCTATCTATCTATATAATTATCTATCTATGTATCTATATATCTAATTATACATATGTCTATCTTTCTATCTATTTAATTATATATTTGTCTAAATGTCGATCCCTCTATCTATCTTTTTTTTCTATATTTCTATCTATCTATGGATCAATCAATAAATCTATCTATCTAATTGTCCATCTACCTATCAATCGATCTATCTATCTAACTTTCTTTAAATCTTTCTATTTATCTATCAGATTATATTTTTATCTATCGATCTATAGGACTAACTATTAATTATCTATCTATATATCTAACTATATTTCTAATTATATATATATATATATATATATATATTAATATATATCTAACTAACTAAATAACTATATGTGTGTCTATATATCTATGTATCTTACTATTTATCTATCTATCTATATATATATTTATCTATATTTCTGTCTATCTATGTATATATATCTTTATCTATCTATTAGTTAGTCTCTCAATTTATCTATCTATTTTTTTGTCTATATTTCTATCTTTTTATATTTCTATGCTTCTATATATCTATCTATCTATTTATCATTATTTCTTTCTATTAATTTGTCTATCATTATGTCTTTCTATCTTTCTATCTATCTATCAGTCTATTTATCATTCTGTCTATCTAACTAACTAACTATATAACTATTTGACTACATAATGATCTGACTATATATATATATACATATCTATCTATTGTTTCATTATCTATTTATCTATCTTTCAATCAATCAATCTATCTATCTATCAATTAATCTATCTATCCATCCATCTATCTTTATATCTATCTTCCTATCAATCTTTCTACCTATCTACCTATATATTTGTATGTCTGTCTAAGTGTCTTAATTCTATATGTTAGTCTATCTAGTTGCCTACCTATCTATACATGTTTATATCTATCAATCAATCTAGATATCTATCTTTCTATCCATCTTTCAATATATATATTAATCTAACTTTTCTATTTCTATATATTTATTTATTTATCTATTATCTATATATCTATATTTCAATCTACATGTCTATATACCTATTTATATATCTATTTATCTATATATGTATATATCTATCTATTTATCTAATTATCTATCTATCTACATTTCAATATATATATATATATATATCTATCTATCTATTTATCAATCTGACGATAGGTCTTTTTGTCTATCTATCTATCTATCTATCTATCTAGCTCTCTATCTTTATATCAATTTAAATAGCTTGCTAGCTTTTTATCTATCTATATATCTAACTATCAACATATCTATTTATCTTTCTATCTAGCTATCTATGTATCTATCTATCTGACTATATATCTATCTATCTATATATATATCAGTCTATGTATCTATCTATATGTCTATATGTGTGTATATATATATATATCTATCTATCTATCTATTAATATATCGATGTATTTATCTATGTATATTTTTATCTATCTATCTATAAATCTATCTATGTATCTAACCATATCTATCTATCTATCTATCTTCCAATCTACTTATCTATCTATCTATATATCTTTCTTTATTTCTTTCTATCTTTCTATCTTTCTATCTATCTGTTTATCTATCTATGTGTCTATCTATATATCTATCTATATGTTGTTCAATTTAGTTGTCTTTCTTTCTATATATATATCTATCTTTCTATTTATCTATCTAACTATCAATCTATTTATCTATCTAATTATCTATCTATCTATATAACTTTATATCTTTTTGTATGTATATCTATCTATTTGTCTCTATATCTATCTATCTATCTATCTATCTAGTATCTATCTATCTATCTGTTTGTTTGTCTATCTGTCTATCTTAATATTATATGTCTGTCTAATTATCTATAAATCAATTAATCTATCTATCTTTTTTTCTTTCTATGTGTCTGTCTATTTATTTATCTATCTAGCTATTTATCTACCTATCTATCTATCTACCTACCTACCTATCTATCTATCTATGAATCTATCTATTTGTCTTTCTGTCTATGTTTCTATTTGTCTATCTATCTATATTTCTATCTATTTATTTGTCTTTCTGTCAATATATCTTATTTTAATCTATCCATTTATTCATATATCTATCTATCTATTTTACTATCTATCTAATTGTATGTCTATCTCTCTAACTATATATTTATATATATATTTGTCTATTTATCTATCATTTTATCTATAATCTATCTATCTATCTGTCTATTTATCTATCTTTCTATCTACTCTCTATCTATCTATCTATTAATCTATCAATCTACCTATGTGTCTATCTATATATCTATCTAACTATCTATTTGAATATCTTTCTATCTATGTATCTATATGTCCGTCTGTCTATCTATCCATCTATCTACCTATCTATTTATCAACCTATATACCTATCTATTTATCAACCTATCTACCTATCTGTCTATCAACCTATCTACCTATCTATTTGAATATCTATCTATCTGTCTAATATTCTATATGTCTGTTTAAAT
>JAREIK010000016.1:65000-81777 GCA_029783825.1 Sapria himalayana
ATATAATTATTTAAAACAAAATTATCATCCTCATCATTAGCTGAAGCATTTGTGCTAGGCTCTCCTGCATGGTCTCTCTGTTGGAACAATGTGTCATATCTGTCTCGTAAAGGCTGCTAACTCTGATTTCATATAGCACTTCTGCTGTTGTTTTGCATCTGATACTGCTCAGAAAAATTATTTTAAACTTCCTTAACAACATTATTATCAACACCAAAATCATGAATTAAAGCCACAATATTATAGACTAATGAAGACACACTCTAAACACAAAACAAGAGCAAACAAACGTGAAGTAAAATATTACTTAATTTTTAGATGCACTATATGACCAGATCCAACAACTAAAGCATCTATCTCAAGTTTATTTCCCAATTTCAAGCACTTTACTAATACCTTTCATTATTTTCAAGGGTTGCTGCATATATGAAATAGTTATGAAAAAATAAACAAGATAAAAAACTAATAAAAGAAATAACAAACCAAAAAAAACTATTTAAATAATATTTAGTAGCCAGAAGAAGTTATTAAAAACAAATAAAAAAATGAGAACCAGTATTCAATGAGAAATCGAATCGTGCTATTTTTTCCGGAGACGGGTCCCCAGGTCCGAGTCCAACACCATGTTCTTCCCTTTAGTATTAAGGATCAAGACACTCGCTGGAGCCTCCAAGCATGCAACTACGACCCCATCAACTAACTCATTTTATTATTCAGAGACACCACACTTGCGTGTCCCATGTTTTCATAATGAAGACGAATATTTCTTCACCATATCAAACAACTCAAACCTAGCAAAACGAGATGATTTCATCAATTGAATAGCTACATAAAATGATACACATACTGATTATCAACTTGTTTTTTTAAAACAAGAATACTACCACATGAAAATAATAGACACCCATTGTAAGGTGAACAACAACGGAAAGCAGCAAAATCAAATGAGAATCAGCTGAGCAAATAATTGGAGCAAAATGGTAGAAAAAGAAGGGAGCTTTGCCTATCCATCATGCACCCTTGTTGTTGTAATTGAACAAACAACACCATCATTAAAATGACAACCTTAATAAACAAACAAACACCAGCAACAAGCACCACAACTAGGAGGTGGGCTGCACCAATTTGTGTTGGCTCACAATAAAGAAAGTTATCTGACATTCTTCTGGTCTCATATGGCTCTCCTCTTCTTGGTGTAGGCTCAAACTACATCAATTTTAAGGCTCAAACTTCATAAATTTTAAGGCTCAAATAGCATCAGCACAACCACAAAAACTATCATTTCACAGCATAAACATTTTAAAAAACAAAATCAAAATCAAAAACAAAATAAAAATCAAAAACAAAATCAAAATCAAAAAAAAAATCAAAATCAAAAACTTTTTGATAATGGCCCCGATTGTAGCCATCCATTACAAGCTGGTGAGCTCGAGCAATAAGCTATAGATTATTTGTTTGGTTAAACTGATCAGCGATGTTCTATAGAAGAAGGATGGCGAGATTTGAGGTGAAGAAAAAGCACAAGTGGGTCTAATTTCTGTCTCAACCAAGGAAGTCAAGAGAAAATAATCAAACAGATCGGTGAAAAACTTCCAGACGTTAGCATTGCCATACTTCTGTAGGCACTCATCATAAAATGCATAAAATTTAGTGATCTGCTGACTTTCGTGATTTCCCCTTAGGATTGTGATCCACTATGGATAGTGATTTTTAAGAGCCACTAGGAGTGAGACTGTCTCTACTGAATAATATCCAAGATCAACATAATCTTACATCCAACTCAATTTTGAGACGACACACTTTTTTTAATGAAATAAAAGAATCATTGGTTAGGTTAGTCAGCCAACATAGAACAAAACCAGAATCACGAACAATAATGCCACCAAATAAATCTTTTCTTGTTTAGCGACACATTGGAAGAAATCATGTGCCAGCAAGTTGCTAACTATTCCTTTTTGATTAAGTGAGGAGATAAGAGCTTTGAGACTGCAAATCCTATGAAATACGTGCATTAATGTAGATCTTTCAACTTATCATCTCATATTATTCTCCGCCTATCTCATTGATCATTTAAAAAACAAGAATACTTAATGATTAATTGAAATTAAAGAATAACACAATGGATTCTCATTGGGGGGAGGTGAAGATGATCGATGTTGGCATACATGAAGTTTATTTCCTTTTATATTGTCTCTCATCTTCTTTACAACATTAGATGAGATAATGCATCTTTACTTGTACCAAAAAATTTTATGAGAGAGTATGAAAGTGGAACAAGTAGCCAAAAATCCAAACGTTTTCTTCTTCTCTTTTTTTTCTCTGTGCTTTGATTTATCATCTGGAGATATGAAGCAATAATATTTATTTAGACACATTACAAATTGACTTCACCATGACATATTTAACCATGAAAAACTTTTACCCGTCTCATCTTCTTCTTCTCTTTTCTTTGATTCCTTGTTCTTTAATAAACAAAAACCAAAACAATTCAAAGATAATTCTTATACAAAAGTTTCATGGTTAAAATAAAAACATAACATAGTTTCATCATCATTTAAAATAAAATAATCCTCATAATTAGCTGGTGCATTAGTGCTAGCCTCTCATGCATGGTTTCACTACTAGAACTCAGAATGCTATCTATTGCGTCAAGGTTGTAACTATGACACCATATAGGGCATCTTTTGTTGCTTAACAATCTTATTTTCTTTCATCACATCATTCACTTCTTTCATTTCCTGTATTTCTTTCTTTAAATGAGCAATCTGCTTATTTTCTCTTCTTTCATTTCCTGCATGTTTTCCTTCAATTGAGTAATCTACTCAACCTTCTCTTTCATTTGTGTCTCCATAACTTCAAAACATTCATTTGTTTTCATTACTCGTTATTCAACTGCCTCATCCACCACTACTGTGACAGATGAATTAGAAGCATGACTGCTACAACAAAATGTCACTCCCTTCAAGTCGATGCCATATACTCGTTGCTTCTTCTGACCTCTTATGGTCTCGATATGATCATAGTCAAGGGGTTGAAGATCCATAGAACTTTCAATTCGTTAAGAAGCAGCTATCACACATTCCTCCATGAGTTTTTGTGATAAAATAGAAAAAAATTACTATTCTAGATATACATAAAATAAATCTAATATTTTCATTCCACACAACCTTCAAAATTTACTATAGTATTCTAAAAGTTTATTAATATAATAGATTCTTACAGTAATCATCTGAGACTTGTTATTAACAAACTACCCATCCACTTTCTTCACATGCATCTTTCTGAAATTCTCATAAAAATTGGAATCTCGACCCAATCATCCAGCATAAAGTATGTATTTATTAAGTAAAAAATTAACAAATGTTAGAAAATGTTAGCTAAAATAATTAAACCATGCATAGATTTGATTTATTTTGATTATTAGGCCGATTATTAAATAGGTAAATCTTTTAAACTTATAAATTGTACCAAATCTTGAGCACACTTAATCCTCGATTTTAATCATCCTATGTGGCGAGACATTCTTGTACCTATTCCAGCTACCTTAGTTCATCAGTTTTTGATAGCTATCTCTGATTTTTTTCACATCTAGCTCATGCTTATACTTAAGCCACTCGAGCCACTCATCCGCGGGTATAAAATTAGGCCTATCTTTTAGAATCTTTAATTTTTGAACAAAATCTAAGTACCATTCAGTAGTTTTTCTCTCCCAAAATGACTTTATTTGTCCAATAAATTTGGGTACCATGTGCACTAATTCGATATCTATGTATAGAAACTCAAAAAATAACTATATTAATAACAAGGACATAATTATTTAATACTTAAATAAAAACCAACATAATAGTTAACTAATTAGATAATTTATTTTCAATGCTTTTGTTTATTTATTTTTACTTGAAAGTGATTAAAGGTAGTCTCTCTTGTTGATTAATAAACTTTCTTCCATGAGAATGCTTTAGAATCAACCATTTTCTTGAAAGACTTTGTAATTATAGCCGAATACTTGTGTAAATGGAATGAAACTATAAAAATATAAAAATAACATTAAAAACGAGCAAATCATAACTATATATAAAAACAAAACCACTAACAGGAACATCAAAATTTTAATTTAAGAAATATTTTCATATTTCTTATACCTCCCATCCACAATCTCTACCACTAACTTAGCACTGCATGTAGAAGAAGGCATAGTATTTGATGATGTCGTTGGTGTTGTAAATGGGAGAACTATTAGTGTAAAATGTGGTGTAGAAGATGGTGATGGATCAAAAGTGTGTGCAAGAGGGAGAATGGGTGGTGGCCTTATATCTGATAAAGGTGATGGTAAAGGTTAATTATGGTGATGGTGATGATGATGTTGAAGTTTGTATATAGTGGGTATGAGATGGTACTGACTGTACAACATAGAACAAATAATAGAGATATAATAAACATCAGTAATGGATTTCAACAAAATATAGAAAGTCTTTGAAACTATAATACTCTAATACAATTATAACAATTTAATTATTGACATCACTATCATTCTCAATTGGATCTTCTGACATTTCATCTGATTCTGATGGAAGTTCCAAATCATATTCAGATAGAAAAAAGAACATCTTCAATTTCTATTTGGTCACCATTTCAGTCACATTAGTTTTCTGGATCTTCATCTCTATGCACATGCTCAATATTATTTAAGTCATCTTCTAGAAATGATAGTTCAACAACTAAGTTTGCACTTCTTTTTTGAGATGTTGGTATTCCAAAATTTGATCGAGCTTTAATTTTGCAAAGAGGCCAACAGTCACTCTTATCACGAGATAAATTCGGATATGTATAATAATATACTTGAGTGGCTTGAACTGCCATAATAAATGGCTCATATCGATTAAATCTATATTTATGATTAACATCCACTAGCTTATAATCCGAATGAATCTTTATACCCTCATTTTGTGTATGATCAAACCACTCACATCTTATAAATATAATCTTGTTTTTTTTGAGTATAGGATACTCCAACTCAATAACTTCTGTGAGTTAACCATTATAATCAATCTCATTTACACTATAACTTGAGCCTTTAAAGCATACACCACTATTCATAGTTACTTTAGAAGAATTATGTCCTATTGTGTGAAATTTATATTTATTGATAAAATACCCATGATAGGTTGCCACATATCTAAACGGGCTTTTACTTAGATTCAGTATTAATATGTTAGAATCTCCATTTGAAGGATCATTTGTATGTTGCATAAATTCAAAAAAATATGTTAAATACTAAAAGATACTAATAAATCAAATAATTCATAAAATTAAAGCTTAAGAATTTTCACATAGATCTTGAACCAATTTGCAAATTCAATTTCTAGCATAGAATCGACCTCATGGTTGGAAATGGTTGGTTGCCTATGTTTTAACTACACAACATAAACACTGCACAAATATAAATGGAGGGAGAACAATCGATATCAAATTTTAAATAAATATATTTAGGACAAAATTAAACTATGATTAAACCTTCAACCATTTTGGGTATACATACTCAATAAATGGTGCAACCTTCTCACAAATAAGTAAAACATAGCTCTAAGTTGTGTTGTACTTTTTTTCTATCATACATCATTTCTTTACTCTTCCAAATGCTCTTCTATGGTGCTTGAAAATAGATAGATTGTTCATAGATTCATCTTCTACTAGCACACGACCTTTATCATTCCGATGCACATTTCTATTCTTTATATTGACATGATCCTCAAAATAATAAGAACAAAAAGATGATGCTTCTTCTACTAAATATGCATTGCAAAATGAACCTTCAACTTTTTCCTTGTTTCTATTATTCAATTTCAAATTACAAAGATACCTACAACCATTATGTTAGGTTTCAATTTAATCAAATAACAATATTAATTTATGCTTGCAATAATAAAACATAGCTACTTATATTTATTTACCTCGCAAAAGGATACTCCCATCTGTATTTCACTAGGCTGACTATCCTTGCTTCATATGCCAAATAGACTAATAAATGCTCTATTGAGTCATAAAAGTTGGGTGAGAATATCCATTCAAGCTTACAAAGAATGAGAGGTAAGTCATTCTTCAGTCTCACCATGTTAGCTATTTTGATTGTGGTTGTAGTTAGATGTTTGAAGAACAAACTAAGTTCGGTAAAGACCTTCCAACCACTTAGAGGAAGTATTTAGTGCAAATCAATTGGTATTAATCATTGCATAAATACATGATAGACATGACTTTTATTCCAAATAACTTAAAATTTTTCATATCCACACATCTGATCATATTTGACACATATCCATCAAGGAATTTCAAATTTTTTAACTCATTCACACAATGTCTGTCTTGCCTTCTTATCAAGTGTGTAACAAGCTTTAGGGTATTTTTTGTAGCCTCATTTTGTTTGAATTTAGGATGCCGACAGTAATCATCCAACTCTTATCTTGATTTTAAAGGGTCTTTTGTTTTTCTATCTACATTAAGGACAATGTTGAAAACATTGTCAAATACATTTTTTTATATGCGTTACATCTAAGTTATGAAGAATTAAATTGGGATTCCAATTGGGCAAGTCTCAAAAAATACTACATTTCATCTAGCCAAATATTTTGCATATTGGTCCATTAGTTCCAATAGCATCCATCTCGTGAACGAACAACTGGTGCAACTGTCATCACTATTTTGTTTTTTCAAAATGCATTTTTATTTCTGTTGAATGGATGATTTGTAGGTTAAACCTTATGATGGTTATCAACCATGAATGTTTACCACTGAATTTGAGGTTAAATGCATCAAACTTTTCCATGCAATAAGGGCATGCAAATCATAGTGCAGTACTCCAACCAGACAATATTGAATAAGCAAGAAAATTACTAACCATCCACATAAGAGCTACCCACATTATGAAATTTTGCTTCTTTGAGATATCATATGTATTTACTCCAATATCTCACAAATGATTTAACTCTGCTATAAGAGGTCGTATGAAAACATCCATAATGTATTTTGGATTTTTTTTCCCTTGAACCAATTTTGACATAAACATATATTGCTACTCCATACACAACTATGGAGGAAAATTATAGGGTGTCACTATCATTGGTCATGTTGAATATTTGAAGGAGTAAGCTTCTCACTTCTTAATAAAGATCAAAGACCAAAATTTCTACTGTAATTCAACTCAATCTTTGAATATTAAAATAAATAGGATATAAAAAATAATGGAATGAAGAGCCAATTCCAAGAACTCTTGGCTAATTAATTAATAAAGAAATCAGACATGAACACAAACATATTTGGACTATAAAACACTTCATACAAAGTATTCAACTAGAAAACATACATGTGAAACAAACTACAATTATAGATTTCTAGATTTACAAATCTGGACTGATTAGAGATACAAAAAATTACAGACATTAACATTAACATAATTTGTGTAAAATTGCAATCAAAAGATTGTTTGGTAAAGAAAACTTACATTCACATCAATTAATACCTAATCAATAGAAAGGATGAGACCTTTTTAATTTAGCAAAAATTATAGATATGTTCATCACTTATATATTTTTTTCAATTAAATATTAAAAAAAACTAAATTTTGGCAAGAGCAACCCGAGAGGGCTATTTTTTACAATGCCCAAATAGTTAACGAGTAAATCAACCAAATGACCACATCACTTTTTTTAAAAGATTCTAAAATAGGTTACTTAATTTCATCAAACAATTACATGACTATTTTTGCAAATAACTTAAAAAATCTTTTAATATACTCATATTATAATTTTACACCAAGCCAAAAAGTTGCAAATATATAATGACAAAAAAAATGATACACATAAATACAAACAAAAAACTATACATACATACATATGTGTGTGTGTCTGTATCATATATCAAGAGTATAATCATCTGCACAAACAAATTTATTTACATATGCTAAATCTAAAATAGCTGAAAAGAAAAAAATAAAAGGAAAACATACAAGAGTATCATATATCAAGAGTATTATATTATGCATTAATGATAATTTTTGATTTTTGTTTATCATTAATTTTGTATTGCTAATTGTTGAATTTATAAAAAAATATACGACTAGAATAATATTAAATCTAAAATATCACACCAATATTAAAGATATTTTTTCATATGGAGATTTATGATCCAATAAACAATTTTAATTAAAAAACTTTACTTTGATATATTGATTCTCAGTAATAATCTAAAAATCAACATTAGATCATAGTCAAATTGTTGAAAATCATTAGTTGATGACGTGTTACATCATGTTTGATTTTTTTTGTTTTTATTTAGTTGTACAATATTATTTTTGCTCATTTTTAATTTTTTGTATGTGTGATAAAAAATCAGCAAGTGTTTTGTGTAAAGAAGTATATTAGTATACATGTTTCATTGTAAACAAACAAAATGTGCATGTAAAGTAAACATAGACTGCATAAAATAAATGACTTCACACGCATTACACATTTACTACTTTGGATATATAAACTATATGCACATTTTTTAAAAAAAATAATGGTATACTCTATTACTAATCAAATTATCTATCATATTACTCATGTTAACATTATATAATGATGGAAAAATTACTTATTATAAATGTATACACAAAATATGACACCATACATGGCAGTGTGCTTTGAGAATGAATGGTATCTTACTCTTTTTTGAATTTAAAAAATTTCAGTACTTTACTCCTCTTTTCCTCTTGTTAGTATTTTATTCGTCATTTTTTACTATTATTCTTCGAATTTAAAAGCTAGCACACTTTCTGTTGAATTGTATCCATTAAACATTAAAAAAAATAATCATTAAAAGAAAAAAAACTTCACACTTCCAATTTTTTGTTAACATACAAGAACTCAACAAAAAAGCACCATTTAGATCACTATCAATTTTTAATTTGCAAAACTCATTACTAATTTTTAAATAAATTATAATGAAAATAAACAAATAAAATAGAGACAGAGAAAAAGATAGAAAGAGAAATGTTCTTTGTTTGATATGTAGAGATGGCCAGATGGGGGAAGAGACGTGTCATAGACGAAAAAAATTAGAAAACGAAATTATTTTATATTTAACAATAAATTATATTATTTCATAAATAAATACATTTATGGTTAATAATTAAAAAAATTTGTAAGGTTATTTTTTATAATATTATTTATAAATTAATAAAATAAATTTCAATAATAAAACATTAATTTATGGTTATAACAATGAAAAAACTAAATAATATTATTAATAACTATGAAAACAATTTATTGGTAATTAAATTTTCATATTATTTTATTTATTAAAAACATATTATTTCATATAACCATTGATAAATTGTATAAATGTATAGCAAATACGCAATTTATAACATCTCAATTAAAAAAAATAAATAACCAAGTAAATAATGAATAAGTGACATATTAATAATATTCAAACAAATAATAAAATAACTGACCATAATAAAAATATAATCATAACATTATCCAAAAAAATAAAAATAAAATTTAATTACTTAAAAATATAACTCATTAAAATAAGACTACAAATAAATCCATTAATAAAAAAACAAAAGTAACCAAATTTGAACTTGTATATTACTATAACAAATGGTTTATCATATTGCACAATGTGTAAGCATTATAGAGATAACTAATGATTTATCATATTACTATAATAAATGATTTATCAACTTATATATTTACTTAAAAATATCCCTCTATGATATATCATTTCTTCATATGATATACATTATAGAGATAATCTCTTATGTATGCATACAAGCATCATATTGCACATAACTATTATCTTAGTTGCAAATTTATATTAAAGTATAAACTTTTATATAAAATGACATATGATTATATAAATATACAAATGTTTAGATATAATGTTCTGTTTAAATATTTTTATAAATGTTACATATATATAAATTAATATATGTAATACTTTTATAAATATTATATAGTATATATCACATTTATATAAACATTATAAATATTATATATTTATATAAAAATTTATATGTTATATAAATGTTTACAAATATGTATAAACATTTTATATGTTATATAAATGTTATATAAAAAATTATATAAATGAATAGTTTTATGTAAATGTTGTATAAATATTTATAAACATTTATACATGTGTGTGTGTGTGTGTGTGTGTGTCTGTAACATTATATTTTTATATAAACATATCAAAGTTTATATATAATGTAATATGTTTATATATATTAAAGTATAGTCATTTATATATAATGGCATATGATAATATAAATGTATAAAAGTTTATATATAAAGTTATCTATTTATAATATTTTTGGAGACAATCAAAACAAAACCCATAAACATTGAGTTTGTTTTTTTTTAATTACAGAAGTAGAAAACATTAAGCATAATTATTTTTTCTTAAGTTATAGAAGCATAAAATAATATGCATACATTTAGTTTTTTAAATCCATAAAACCTTAAAAAATTAAATAGTAAAAGAACAAAGTTTACACTAACCATTTGTTGTTTCATTAATGGTGGAGAGTCAAAATCATATTAGTGATGTGAAAATAGAAAAAAGAAGAAGAAAAACTGGGAGAAAATTAAAAAAAAAAGTAAAACCGAATATTCTATATAAACCAACCTCCGTCAGTGGTAATCAAATTGAGAGAGATAGAAAAATGTATATAGTATTTTGAAGGAGAAGAATAATAACAATCTTACCTGATAACAGAAAGATGTAGGGTTTATAGGTTGCTCCCATATACCTGTTTTGCTTCACCTCTCTTCCTCTTCAAAAGATAAAAAAAAAGTTTTAAGTGCTTGAATACCTTAGTGTTTTTTTTTCACAAAACTATAAATAAAAATATGGATGTAAATATATAGAAAAAAAGAGACAGAAATATAAAAGTAAACTAAAAATAAAAAAATTAAATTTTAAATAAAAAAATGAAATAAATTTTTATTTAACCATAAATGATAATATTTCATGAATAAATAAAATAATATTATATTATAATAAAGTATTTCATATATATATATATATATAAAGGTTGTATATTTTTAAGAATTCAAAAAAAATTTTATTAATATAATATGAAATAATTATAAAGGCATAAAATTTCATATTATTTGATATAATTTATAATTTATAAAATTCCAAAAATTACTTAAAGTGAGAAGATCAATAAAAAAATATATTTATTATTTTAATAAAATGGAATATTATAAGTTAATAGTAAAGATCTTACTCAATTGATTAATTCTTATAAATTTTAGTTGGGACAAAAAATAAAATTTGAATTCAAATTAACTTAGGGTTAGTTTGGTATTACTTTTCAAAAATGTTTATGGGCAAAAAATTATTTTAAGTATTTTTATGACAAAAATTTCATTAGTAATATTGTAAATAAATCTTTGGAAACCCAAAAAAAATACTTGAAGTGTTCTTTTAATAACCACGTTGAGATATTTATTTTTTTAATCTTTAAAAATTTTATGTTGTTTTTAAAACATATATGTATTTATTTTTAAAAATCAATTTATTTTCTTTTAAATTTTTTAAAAATTTTGAATTTTTTTTATAATTCAAAAATTTCAAAACTTTCTGTCAATATTTTTTAAAAAGATTCCTATAATCAAAAAAATATATATTTTTTACTTTAAATAATATAAATATTTACTTGTTTATTCGTTAATTTAGATATTTTTATATATTTTTTTATTTAATCATACAATTAAATATTTTAGTTTATTAGTAGTAATTTTTATGAATGTTCATTTATTAATTAAAATATTTTTAAAATTCATTATAATTATATAATTAATTATTTAATGATTTTTTAATACAAATATTTAAAATCATAATTAAATATTTCAAAAAAATAAATTATATACTTTTTTAAAAATTGTACAAACATAAAAAAATATATTTTAGTCTTTATTAATATGAATTTTTATTCATATTTATATATATTTGAAATTATTTTTTAATAATATCTTATTTTTATAATTATATGATGAGAATGTGTCATTCAAGGATCGCTCATCCTTAGACCATGACATACTTTTAATATATAAAATTAAATAAAATATTAAAACAAATAATATAAAAAAAATTAAATCATTAAAGATTTGTGAAAAATATTATCTCCAGCCCAAATAGCAATGGAAATATCACTAGCTAAATGCATATATGAAAATTATCATTTAAGGAATAATCGCTTGCAATTAAATATAAAATAATAAAAAAAAATTCAAAATATTATTTAGCCAGGGATTTTGTTTTGAAGTAATTAGCTAGGTAAAATCAATTTCGAAAGTCATTCCTAAAATGCTGGCAATTTTTTGCGTAAAAATTTATGATAATATTAGCTAGATGTAATTTTCAATCGAAATTTTCCATTTCTAATCCGTCCAAAATCCATCACAAATTTGTAATTCAATGTAAAATCAAACATCTCTTTCTATTCTCAAGCTAATCCCTTGCTAATTAGCTATGGATTATTTATATTGCTAATTTTTTTATCATTCTAACTATCTTTTATCTATCTATCGATCTATCTATCTGACTGTTAATCTGTCATTCTGTTAATATGTCTATCTATCTAGCTGTCTATATATATATAACTATCAATATAATTATATTTCTATCTATCTAACTATTTATCAGACTTTCTATCTGTCTATCTATCTAACTATCTATCTATCTATGTGTCTGTAGGTCTATCTTTCTAACTATTTGTATGTCGATTTGTAGGTGTATTTATCTATCTATCTAGCTATATATATATATATATATATATATATATATCATTCTATTTATCTATTTGTCTATCTTTATATATGTTTTTCTATTTTGTTGTCAATCTTTTAAATATTTAATTATGCATCTATCTATCTATCTAATTCTGGACCTATCTAACAATCTATTTGTATATCTATCTATCTCTATATATCTATCTATCTGTTTGTATTTCTATATATCTATATATCTATATTTCTTTCTGTCTATCAATCTATCTATTTATATATCTATATTTCTATATATCTTTCAATCTATTTATCTATCTGTTTGTCTATATGATTATCTAAATATCTATCTATCTACCTATCTCTATCTATCTATTAGTGCATTTGACTATCTTATGTGTCTATATAGCTATTTATCTATCTATCTATCTAATTATCTATTAATCAATCAATCAATCTGTCTGTCTATTAGTATAACTATCTATCTATCTAACTATCTCTCAATCTATGTGTCGAATTGTAAATTTTTCTCTCTATCTAACTATATAACTATAAATCTATCTATCTACTTATTTATGTATCTATCTCTCTACCTACCTACCTATCTATATATCTATCTATCTATCTCTCTCAAATTGTCTATATATCAAGCTATCTATCTATTTGTATTTATATCTATGTGTCTATGTCTATTTGTTTATATTTATATATGTATGTATGTATGTATGTATCTATCTATCTATGTTTCTATCTATCTATCTATCTATGTTTCTATCTATCTATCTATCTATCTATGTATCTATCTTTCTATCTATTTATCTCTCAAAGTAATTATCTATCTACCTAACTATCAAATTATCTATCTATCTAAATGTCTATCTACCTAACTATCAAATTATCTATCTATCTAAATGTCTATCTATCTAATTATCTATTCGACTATCTAATTATATGTTTATCTATCTATCTATCTGTTTGTTTGTTTATCTATTAATCAATCTATCTATCTAATTATCTATATATCTATCTATCTAATTATTTATTTGTGTATCTACCTATCTATCAAATTATATATCCATCTATCTATTTATATATCATCTATCTCTATAAATATTTATCAAGATATCTTACTATCTAAGTATCATTTGTCTATATGTCTAGTAGTCTATCTATATATCTATCTATCGATTTGTATATCATTCAATATGGCTATCTATCAATCTGTCTATATGGTCTATCTAATTATCTATATGTCAATCTATTTATTAATATACCTGATTAATATATATATATATATATATATATCTGCCTATCTGTATATCTGTCTATTTTGATATCTATCTATCTATTTGTTTATCTATCTATCTAACTATCTGTCTATCTATATATTTCTTTATATTTCTATTAGTCTATCAATCATTCAATCTATTAGTCTATCAATCAATCAATCTATCTATCTATTTTATATCTAAATATTTATGTCTATCTATCTATCTTTCTATTTATCTATTTCTCTAACGGTCTAAATATATTTCAATCTATCAGTCTATTAGTCAATCATTCTCTTTGTCTATCTAAATATATATATCTATCTATCAATCTATCAACCTATTTTTCTATTTATTTTTCAATTTGTCTATATATCTATCTATCTATCTTTTTATATGCCTATCAATCTATATTTTTATTTGTATATGTATATATCTATTAATTTGTCTATCAGACTATTATCTATCTATCTATCTATATATCTATCTAAGTATATGTCTATCTCTCTATATGTCAATCTAATTATAAATCTAAATCTCTATCTATCTATCTATATATCTGGCTATCTATCTATCTATCTGTCAATTTTTGTATCTATCTACTATCTATCTATATGGCATTCTATCTATCTCTCTATTTCTCTATCAATCTATCAATCTCTATCTATCGGTATTCCATCTGTCTAAATATCTATCTTTCAATCTGTCTATCTATCTATCTATCTATTTATATATTTGTCAATGTATCTTAGTATCTAACCATCTAACTATCTATCACTCTGTATGTCTAACTAAATAACTATCTTTCTGTGTATTAGTCTATTAGTCTATCTATCTATATGCCTATCTTTATATCTATTTAATAATATATTTTTATATCTGTCTATTTGTCTATATGTTAATTTGTCTATTAGTCTATTTATCTATCTATTTAGGTATCTACATATCATTCTATCTATTTGTATATCTATCTATCTTCATAACAATCTATCTGACTATCTGTCAATTTGTCTTTCTGCTATATATTTCTCTATCTATATGTCTAAAAGTCTATATGTCTTTTTGTCTATTTATCTATCTATTTATCTATCTGTCTATTTTTTTTAATTATCTATCTATATGTTTATTTATTTATTTGTCTATCTGTATATCAATCTATTGATCTATCTATCTATCTATCAGTCTATCTGTCCTTTTTTCATTCAATATATCTATTTATCTATCTATCTATCTATCTATATGCCTATCTATATATCAATCTATATGTCGATCTATCTATCTATCAATCTATATTTCTATCTATCTGTCTATCTTTCTATCTAACTATCAATATCATTATCTATCTATCTAAATATCTAACATTCTAACTATCTATATGTCTATATGAATATCTATCTAAGTAGATTTCTATTTATTAGTTTTTTGAACTATTTATCTATCAGCCTATATATTTATCAATTTGTATATCTGTCTATTTGTATATTTATCTATTTGGTTATCTATTTTTCTATATATCTATATATCTATCTATTTGTAGAGTCTATCTATCCGTATATCTATCTATTTGTCTGTCTATCTATCAGTCTTTCTATCTAACTTTTTATGTGTATATCTATCAATCTATCATCAATCTATCTATCTATATGACTATATATCTATATGTCTATATGTCTATCTATCTATATATCTATCTAGCCATTTTTCTATTTATCTATATATCTATATATCTAAATATCAATGTATTTTTATCTCTTTATTTATTTAAATATCTAATTAATTTTCTATCATTTAGTCTAATATATATATATATATATATATATCTATCTATATGTCTATCTTTCTATCGATCTATATATCTCCATATTTTTCTATCTATCATTTATCTATTTGTCTATATATCTATCTATCAATTTGTTATTCTATCAATCTATCTATCTGTATATCTATCTATCAATATATTTATCTATCTATCTAGATATTTTCTATCTTTCTTTATATATATATATATATATATATATCTATCTATTTATTTTTCTATCTATCATATTATCAATCTCTCTACCTATCTATCTATTTGTCTATCTATCTATCTATATATCTATTTGTCTATCTTTTTTTTGTATATTAGTCTATAAACTTATTATAAATATGACTATCTTTTTATCTATCTCTTTATATGTATATATGTGAATCTATCTATATGTTTATTTATCAATTTTTCTATTTATTTATATATCTATATGTATGTATATATATATATATATATATTATTTCGAAATGTTTATATGTCATTCTATCTATTTATGTAACTATTTAAATATCAATATTTGTATTTATTTTTATCTCTAACTATCTAACTGTCTTTTTGTCTATCTACCTACTTGTCAATCTTTTTATCTATTTATCATTCAATCATTCTATCTATTTATCTTTCTATTTAAAAATCTATCAAAATATCTATGGATCTATCATTCTATATGCCTATCTATCTATCTTTTTATCTATCTATCTTTCTTTCTATCAATATATCTATCTCTTTATTTTTTATATACCAATCTTTCTATCCTTATATATTACTATCTATCTTTGTATGTGTGTGTGTGTGTATATATATATATATCTTTTTTTCTGCCTATCTATCTATCTTACCATCTATCTATCTTGCTATCTAATTAAGTGTCTATCTATTTATCAATCTATCTCTCTATCAGCCTATTTTTATCTTTAATTTGT
>JAREIK010000016.1:88925-103925 GCA_029783825.1 Sapria himalayana
AATGATAGATAGAAAATATGGAGATATAGATCGATATTGAATAGATATAGATAGATATAATATATATATATATATATTAGACTAAATGATAGAAACTTAATTAGATATTTAACTAAATAAGATAAAAAACATTGATATTTATATATAGATATATAGATAATAGAAAAATGGCTAGATAGATAATTAGATAGATAGACAATAAGACATATAGATATAAGTCATATAATAGATAGATTGATGCTAGATTGATAGTATACACATAAAAAGTTAGATAGAAAGACTGATAGATAGACAGACAAATAGATAGATACGTAGATAGACTCTACAAATAGATAATATATAGATATATAGAAAATAGATAACCAAATAGATAAATATACACAAATAGACAGATATACAAATTGATAAATATAGCTGATAGATAAATAGTTCAAAAACTAATAATAGAAATCTACTTAGATAGATATTCATATAGACATAGATAGTTAGAATGTTAGATATTTAGATAGATAGATAATGATATTGATAGTTAGATAGAAAGATAGACAGATAGATAGAAATATAGATTGATAGATAGATAGATCGACATATAGATTGATATATAGATAGGCATATAGATAGATAGATAGATGATAAATAGATATATTGAATGAAAAAGGACAGATAGACTGATAGATAGATAGATAGATCAATAGATTGATATACAGATAGACAATAAATAAATAAACATATAGATAGATAATTAAAAAAAATAGACAGATAGATAAATAGATAGATAAATAGACAAAAAGACATAGACTTTTAGACATATAGATAGAGAAATATATAGTAGAAAGACAAATTGACAGATAGTCAGATAGATTGTTATGAAGATAGATAGATATACAAATAGATAGAATGATATGTAGATACCTAAATATAGATATAGACTAATAGACAAATTACATATAGACAATAGACAGTATAAAAATATATTATTAAATAGATATAAAGATAGGCATATATAGATAGACTAATAGACTAATACACAGAAAGATAGTTATTTAGTTAGACATACGAGTGATAGATAGTTAGATGGTTAGATACTAAGATACATTGACAATATAATAATAGATAGATAGACAATTGAAAGATAGATATTTAGACAGATGGAATACCGATAGATAGAGATTGATAGATTGATAGAGAAATAGAGAGATAGATAGAATGCCATATAGATAGATAGTAGATAGATACAAAAATTGACAGATAGATAGATAGATAGCCAGATATATAGATAGATAGATAGAGATTTAGATTTATAATTAGATTGACATATAGAAGATAGACATATACTTAGATAGATATATAGATAGATAGATAGATAATAGTCTGATAGACAAATTAATAGATATATACATATACTAAAAATATAGATTGATAGGCATATAAAAATAGATAGATAGATATATAGACAAATTGAAAAATAAATAGAAAATAGGTTGATAGATTGATAGATAGATAATATATTTAGATAGACAAGAGAATGATTGACTAATAGACTGATAGATTGAAATATATTTAGACCGTTAGAGAAATAGATAAATAGAAAGATAGATAGATAACATAAATATTTAGATATAAATAGATAGAAAGATTGATTGATATGATAGACTAATAGATTGAATGATTGATAGACTATAGAAATATAAAGAAATATATAGATAGACAGATAGTTAGATAGATAGATAAACAAATAGATAGATAGATATCAAAATAGACAGATATACAGATAGGCAGATATATATATATATATATATATATTAATCAGGTATATTAATAAATAGATTGACATATAGATAATTAGATAGACCATATAGACAGATTGATAGATAGCCATATTGAATGATATACAAATCGATAGATAGATATGATAGACTACTAGACATATAGACAAATGATACTTAGATAGTAAGATATCTTGATAAATATTTATAGATAGATGATATATAAATAGATAGATGGATATATTTTGATAGATAGGTAGATACACAAATAAATAATTAGATAGATAGATATATAGATAATTAGATAGATAGATTGATTAATAGATAAACAAACAAACAGATAGATAGATAAACATATAATTAGATAGTCGAATAGATAATTAGATAGATAGACATTTAGATAGATAGATAATTTGATAGTTAGGTAGATAGACATTTAGATAGATAGATAATTTGATAGTTAGGTAGATAGATAATTACTTTGAGAGATAAATAGATAGAAAGATAGATACATAGATAGATAGATAGATAGATAGATAGAAACATAGATAGATAGATAGATAGAAACATAGATAGATAGATACATACATACATACATACATATATAATATAATAACAAATAGACAAGACATAGATATAAATACAAATAGATAGATAGCTTGATATATAGACAATTTGAGAGAGATAGATAGATAGATATATAGATAGGTAGGTAGGTAGAGAGATAGATACATAAATAAGTAGATAGATAGATTTATAGTTATATAGTTAGATAGAGAGAAAATTTACAATTCGACACATAGATTGAGAGATAGTTAGATAGATAGATAGTTATACTAATAGACAGACATTGATTGATTGATTAATAGATAATTAGATAGATAGATAGATAATAGCTATATAGACACATAAGATAGTCAAATGCACTAATAGATAGATAGAGATAGGTAGATAGATAGATATTTAGATAATCATATAGACAAACAGATAGATAAATAGATTGAAAGATATATAGAAATATAGATATATAAATAGATAGATTGATAGACAGAAAGAAATATAGATATATAGATATATAGAAATACAAACAGATAGATAGATATATAGAGATAGATAGATATACAAATAGATTTGATAGGTCCAGAATTAGATAGATAGATAGATGCATAATTAAATATTTAAAAGATTGACAACAAAATAGAAAACATATATAAAGATAGACAAATAGATAATAGAATGATATATATATATAATATATATATATATAGCTAGATAGATAGATAAATACACCTACAAATCGACATACAAATAGTTAGAAAGATAGACCTACAGACACATAGATAGATAGATAGTTAGATAGATAGACAGATAGAAAGTCTGATAAATAGTTAGATAGATAGAATATAATTATATTATAGTTATATATTATATAGACAGTAGATAGATAGACATATTAACAAATGACAGATTAACAGTCAGATAGATAGATCGATAGATAGATAAAAGATAGTTAGAATGATAAAAAAATTAGCAATATAAATAATCCATAGCTAATTAGCAAGGGATTAGCTTGAGAATAGAAGAGATGTTTGATTTTACATTGAATTACAAATTTGTGAGGATTTGGACGGATTAGAAATGGAAAATTTCGATTGAAAATTACATCTAGCTAATATTATCATAAATTTTTACGCAAAAAATTGCCAGCATTTTAGGAATGACTTTCGAAATTGATTTTACCTAGCTAATTACTTCAAAACAAAATCCCTGGCTAAATAATATTTTGAATTTTTTTTATATTTTATATTTAATTGCAAGCGATTATTCCTTAAATGATAATTTCATATATGCATTTAGCTAGTGATATTTCCATTGCTATTTGGGCTGGAGATAATATTTTTCACAAATCTTTAATGATTTAATTTTTTTTATATTATTTGTTTTAATATTTTATTTAATTTTATATATTAAAGTATGGTCATGGTCTAAGGATGAGCGATCCTTGAATGATGCATTCTCATAATAATTATAAATAAGATATTATTAAAAATAATTTCAAATATATATAAATATGAATAAAAATCATATTATATAAGACTAAAATATATTTTTTATGTTTGTACAATTTTTAAAACAAGTATATAATTTATTTTTTTGAAAATATTTAATTATGATTTAATATATTGTTATTAAAAATCATTAAATAATTAATTATATAATTATAATGAATTTTAAAAATATTGTAATTAATAAATGAACACTTCATAAAAAATTACTACTAATAAACTAAAAATTTAATTGTATGATTAAATAAAAAATATATAAAAATATCTAAATTAACGAATAACAAGTAAATATTTATATTATTTAAAGTAAAAAATATATATTTTTTGATTATAGGAATCTTTTTAAAAAATATTGACAGAAAGTTTTGAAATTTTGAATTATAAAAAAAATTCAAAATTTTTAAAAA
Source organism: Sapria himalayana (assembly GCA_029783825.1). Classification (NCBI taxonomy): domain Eukaryota; kingdom Viridiplantae; phylum Streptophyta; class Magnoliopsida; order Malpighiales; family Rafflesiaceae; genus Sapria; species Sapria himalayana. Next base: position 93,165 of record JAREIK010000016.1, read on the forward strand.
ATTATAAAGAAAATAATTGATTTTTAAAAATAAATACATATATGTTTAAAAACAACATAAAATTTTTAAAGATTAAAAAAATAAATATATCAACGTGGTATTAAAAGAAACACTTCAAGTTATTTTTTTTGGGTTTTCCAAAGATTTATTTACATATGTACTAATGAAATTTTTGTCATAAAAATACTTAAAATAATTTTTTGCCTCATAACATTTTTGAAAAGTAATTACCAAACTAACCCTAAGTAATTGTGAATTCAAATTTTTATTTTTTGTCCCAACTAAAATTTATAAGAATTAATCAATTGAGTAAGATCTTTACTATTAACTTATAATATTCCATTTTATTAAATAATAAATATATTTTTTATTGATCTTCTCACTTTAAGTAATTTTTGGAATTTTATAAATTAAAATATATCAAATAATATGAAATTTTATTGCCTTTATAATTATTTCATATTATATTAATAAATTTTTTTTTTGATTCTTAAAAACTATACAACCTTTATATATATATATATATATATATATGAACTACTTTATTATAACTTATAATATATTTTATTTATTCCATGAAATATTATCATTTATGGTGAAATAAAAATTTATTTCATTTGTTTATTTAAAATTTAATTTTTTTATTTTTAGTTTACTTTTATATTTCTGTCTCTTTTTTTCTATATATTTACATCCATATTTTTATTTATAGTTTTTGTGAAAAAAAAAAACACTAAGGTATTCAAGCAATTAAAACTTTTTTTTTATCTTTTGAAGAGAAGAGAGTGAAGCAAACGGTATATGGAGCAACTATAAACCCTACATCTTTCTGTTATCAGGTAAGATTGTTATTATTCTTCTCCTTCAAAATACTATATACATTTTTCTATCTCTCTCAATTTGATTACCACTGACGGAGGTTGGTTTATATAGAATATCGGTTTTACTTTTTTTTTTTAATTTTCTCCCAGTTTTCTTCTTCTTTTTCTATTTTCACATCACTAATATGATTTTGACTCTCCACCATTAATGAAACAACAAATGGTTAGTGTAAACTTTGTTCTTTTACTATTTAATTTTTAAGGTTTTTATGGATTTAAAAAACTAAATGTATGCATATTATTTTATGCTTCTATAACTTAAGAAAAATAATTATGCTTAATGTTTTCTACTTCTGTAATTAAAAAAAAACAAACTCAATGTTTATGGGTTTTGTTTTGATTGTCTCCAAAATATTATAAATAGATAACTTTATATATAAACTTTTATACATTTATATTATCATATGCCATTATATATAAATGACTATACTTTAATATATATAAACATATTATATTATATATAAACTTTGATATGTTTATATAAAATATAATGTTACAGACACACACACACATACACACATGTATAAATGTTTATAAATATTTATACAACATTTATATAAACTATTCATTTATATAATTTTTTATATAACATTTATATAACATATAAAATGTTTATACATATTGTAAACATTTATATAACATATAATTTTTATATAAATATATAATATTTATAATGTTTATATAAATGTGATATATATACTATATAATATTTATAAAAGTATTACATATATTAATTTTATATATGTAACATTTATAAAAATATTTAAACAGAACTTTATATCTAAACCTTTGTATATTTATATAATCATATGTCATTTTATATAAAAGTTTATACTTTAATATAATTTGCAACTAAGATAATAGTTATGTGCAATATGATGCTTGTATGCATACATAAGAGATTATCTCTATAATGTATATCATAGAAAAATGATATATCATAGAGGGATATTTTTAAGTAAATATATAAGTTGATAAATCATTTATTATAGTAATATGATAAATCATTAGTTATCTCTATAATGCTTACACATTGTGCAATATGATAACCATTTGTTATAGTAATATACAAGTTCAAATTTGGTTACTTTTGTTTTTTTATTAATGGATTTATTTGTAGTCTTATTTTAATGAGTTATATTTTTAAGTAATTAAATTTTATTTTTATTTTTTTGGATAATGTTATGATTATATTTTTATTATGGTCAGTTATTTTATTATTTGTTTGAATATTATTAATATGTCACTTATTCATTATTTACTTGGTTATTTATTTTTTTTAATTGAGATGTTATAAATTGCGTATTTGCTATACATTTATACAATTTATCAATGGTATATGAAATAATATGTTTTTTAATAAATAAAATAATATGAAAATTTAATTACCAATAAATTGGTTTCATAGTTATTAATAATATTATTAGTTTTTTCATTGTTATAACCATAAATTAATGTTTTATTATTGAAATTTATTTTATTAATTTATAAATAATATTATAAAAAATAACCTTACAAATTTTTTTAATTATTAACCATAAATGTATTTATTTATGAAATAATATAATTTATGTTAAATATAAAATAATTTCGTTTTCTAATTTTTTCGTCTATGACACGTCTCTTCCCCCATCTGGCCATCTCTACATATCAAACAAAGAACATTTCTCTTTCTATCTTTTTCTCTGTCTCTATTTTATTTGTTTATTTTCATTATAATTTATTTAAAAATTAGTAATGAGTTTTGCAAATTAAAATTGATAGTGATCTAAATGGTGCTTTTTTGTTGAGTTCTTGTATGTTAACAAAAAATTGGAAGTGTGAAGTTTTTTTTCTTTTAATGATTATTTTTTTAATGTTTAATGGATACAATTCAACAGAAAGTGTGCTAGCTTTTAAATTCGAAGAATAATAGTAAAAAATGACGAATAAAATACTAACAAGAGGAAAAGAGGAGTAAAGTACTGAAATTTTTTAAATTCAAAAAAGAGTAAGATACCATTCATTCTCAAAGCACACTGCAATGTATGGTGTCATATTTTGTGTATACATTTATAATAAGTAATTTTTCCATCATTATATAATGTTAACATGAGTAATATGATAGATAATTTGATTAGTAATAGAGTATACCATTATTTTTTTAAAAAAATGTGCATATAGTTTATATATCCAAAGTAGTAAATGTGTAATGCATGTGAAGTCATTTATTTTATGCAGTCTATGTTTACTTTACATGCACATTTTGTTTGTTTACAATGAAACATGTATACTAATATACTTCTTTACACAAAACACTTGCTGATTTTTTATCACACATACAAAAAATTAAAAATGAGCAAAAATAATATTGTACAACTAAATAAAAACAAAAAAAAATCAAACATGATGTAACACGTCATCAACTAATGATTTTCAACAATTTGACTATGATCTAATGTTGATTTTAGATTATTACTGAGAATCAATATATCAAAGTAAAGTTTTTTAATTAAAATTGTTTATTGGATCATAAATCTCCATATGAAAAAATATCTTTAATATTGGTGTGATATTTTAGATTTAATATTATTCTAGTCGTATATTTTTTTATAAATTCAACAATTAGCAATACAAAATTAATGATAAACAAAAATCAAAAATTATCATTAATGCATAATATAATACTCTTGATATATGATACTCTTGTATGTTTTCCTTTTATTTTTTTCTTTACAGCTATTTTAGATTTAGCATATGTAAATAAATTTGTTTGTGCAGATGATTATACTCTTGATATATGATACAGACACACACACATATGTATGTATGTATAGTTTTTTGTTTGTATTTATGTGTATCATTTTTTTTGTCATTATATATTTGCAACTTTTTGGCTTGGTGTAAATTATAATATGAGTATATTAAAAGATTTTTTAAGTTATTTGCAAAAATAGTCATGTAATTGTTTGATGAAATTAAGTAACCTATTTTAGAATCTTTTAAAAAAAGTGATGTGGTCATTTGGTTGATTTACTCGTTAACTATTTGGGCATTGTAAAAAATAGCCCTCTCGGGTTGCTCTTGCCAAAATTTAGTTTTTTTTAATATTTAATTGAAAAAAATATATAAGTGATGAACATATCTATAATTTTTGCTAAATTAAAAAGGTCTCATCCTTTCTATTGATTAGGTATTAATTGATGTGAATGTAAGTTTTCTTTACCAAACAATCTTTTGATTGCAATTTTACACAAATTATGTTAATGTTAATGTCTGTAATTTTTTGTATCTCTAATCAGTCCAGATTTGTAAATCTAGAAATCTATAATTGTAGTTTGTTTCACATCTATGTTTTCTAGTTGAATACTTTGTATGAAGTGTTTATAGTCCAAATATGTTTTGTTCATGTCTGATTTCTTTATTAATTAATTAGCCAAGAGTTCTTGGAATTGGCTCTTCATTCCATTATTTTTTTATATCCTATTTATTTTAATATTCAAAGATTGAGTTGAATTACAGTAGAAATTTTGGTCTTTGATCTTTATTAAGAAGTGAGAAGCTTACTCCTTCAAATATTCAACATGACCAATGATAGTGACACCCTATAATTTTTCTCCATAGTTGTGTATGGAGTAGCAATATATGTTTATGTCAAAATTGGTTCAAGGGAAAAAAAATCCAAAATACATTATGGATGTTTTCATACGACCTCTTATAGCAGAGTTAAATCATTTGTGAGATATTGGAGTAAATACATATGATATCTCAAAGAAGCAAAATTTCATAATGTGGGTAGCTCTTATGTGGATGGTTAGTAATTTTCTTGCTTATTCAATATTGTCTGGTTGGAGTACTGCACTATGATTTGCATGCCCTTATTGCATGGAAAAGTTTGATGCATTTAACCTCAAATTCAGTGGTAAACATTCATGGTTGATAACCATCATAAGGTTTAACCTACAAATCATCCATTCAACAGAAATAAAAATGCATTTTGAAAAAACAAAATAGTGATGACAGTTGCACAAGTTGTTCGTTCACGAGATGGATGCTATTGGAACTAATGGACCAATATGCAAAATATTTGGCTAGATGAAATGTAGTATTTTTGAGACTTGCCCAATTGGAATCCCAATTTAATTCTTCATAACTTAGATGTAACGCATATAAAAAAATGTATTTGATAATGTTTTCAACATTGTCCTTAATGTAGATAGAAAATCAAAAGACCCTTTAAAATCAAGATAAGAGTTGGATGATTACTGTCGGCATCCTAAATTCAAACAAAATGAGGCTACAAAAAATACCCTAAAGCTTGTTACACACTTGATAAGAAGGCAAGACAGACATTGTGTGAATGAGTTAAAAAATTTGAAATTCCTTGATGGATATGTGTCAAATATGATCAGATGTGTGGATATGAAAAATTTTAAGTTATTTGGAATAAAAGTCATGTCTATCATGTATTTATGCAATGATTAATACCAATTGATTTGCACTAAATACTTCCTCTAAGTGGTTGGAAGGTCTTTACCGAACATAGTTTGTTCTTCAAACATCTAACTACAACCACAATCAAAATTGCTAACATGGTGAGACTGAAGAATGACTTACCTCTCATTCTTTGTAAGCTTGAATGGATATTCTCACCCAACTTTTATGACTCAATAGAGCATTTATTAGTCTATTTGGCATATGAAGCAAGGATAGTCAGCCTAGTGAAATACAGATGGGAGTATCCTTTTGCGAGGTAAATAAATATAAGTAGCTATGTTTTATTATTGCAAGCATAAATTAATATTGTTATTTGATTAAATTGAAACCTAACATAATGGTTGTAGGTATCTTTGTAATTTGAAATTGAATAATAGAAACAAGGAAAAAGTTGAAGGTTCATTTTGCAATGCATATTTAGTAGAAGAAGCATCATCTTTTTGTTCTTATTATTTTGAGGATCATGTCAATATAAAGAATAGAAATGTGCATCGGAATGATAAAGGTCGTGTGCTAGTATAAGATGAATCTATGGACAATCTATCTATTTTCAAGCACCATAGAAGAGCATTTGGAAGAGTAAAGAAATGATGTATGATAGAAAAAAAGTACAACACAACTTAGAGCTATGTTTTACTTATTTGTGAGAAGGTTGCACCATTTATTGAGTATGTATACCCAAAATGGTTGAAGGTTTAATCATAGTTTAATTTTGTCCTAAATATATTTATTTAAAATTTGATATCGATTGTTCTCCCTCCATTTATATTTGTGCAGTGTTTATGTTGTGTAGTTAAAACATAGGCAACCAACCATTTCCAACCATGAGGTCGATTCTATGCTAGAAATTGAATTTGCAAATTGGTTTAAGATCTATGTGAAAATTCTTAAGCTTTAATTTTATGAATTATTTGATTTATTAGTATCTTTTAGTATTTAACATATTTTTTTGAATTTATGCAACATACAAATGATCCTTCAAATGGAGATTCTAACATATTAATACTGAATCTAAGTAAAAGCCCGTTTAGATATGTGGCAACCTATCATGGGTATTTTATCAATAAATATAAATTTCACACAATAGGACATAATTCTTCTAAAGTAACTATGAATAGTGGTGTATGCTTTAAAGGCTCAAGTTATAGTGTAAATGAGATTGATTATAATGGTTAACTCACAGAAGTTATTGAGTTGGAGTATCCTATACTCAAAAAAAACAAGATTATATTTATAAGATGTGAGTGGTTTGATCATACACAAAATGAGGGTATAAAGATTCATTCGGATTATAAGCTAGTGGATGTTAATCATAAATATAGATTTAATCGATATGAGCCATTTATTATGGCAGTTCAAGCCACTCAAGTATATTATTATACATATCCGAATTTATCTCGTGATAAGAATGACTGTTGGCCTCTTTGCAAAATTAAAGCTCGATCAAATTTTGGAATACCAACATCTCAAAAAGAAGTGCAAACTTAGTTGTTGAACTATCATTTCTAGAAGATGACTTAAATAATATTGAGCATGTGCATAGAGATGAAGATCCAGAAAACTAATGTGACTGAAATGGTGACCAAATAGAAATTGAAGATGTTCTTTTTTCTATCTGAATATGATTTGGAACTTCCATCAGAATCAGATGAAATGTCAGAAGATCCAATTGAGAATGATAGTGATGTCAATAATTAAATTGTTATAATTGTATTAGAGCATTATAGTTTCAAAGACTTTCTATATTTTGTTGAAATCCATTACTGATGTTTATTATATCTCTATTATTTGTTCTATGTTGTACAGTCAGTACCATCTCATACCCACTATATACAAACTTCAACATCATCATCACCATCACCATAATTAACCTTTACCATCACCTTTATCAGATATAAGGCCACCACCCATTCTCCCTCTTGGACACACTTTTGATCCATCACCATCTTCTATACCACATTTTACACTAATAGTTCTCCCATTTACAACACCAACGACATCATCAAATACTATGCCTTCTTCTACATGCAGTGCTAAGTTAGTGGTAGAGATTGTGGATGGGAGGTATAAGAAATATGAAAATATTTCTTAAATTAAAATTTTGATGTTCCTGTTAGTGGTTTTGTTTTTATATATAGTTATGATTTGCTCGTTTTAATGTTATTTTTATATTTTTATAGTTTCATTCCATTTACACAAGTATTCGGCTATAATTACAAAGTCTTTCAAGAAAATGGTTGATTCTAAAGCATTCTCATGGAAGAAAGTTTATTAATCAACAAGAGAGACTACCTTTAATCACTTTCAAGTAAAAATAAATAAACAAAAGCATTGAAAATAAATTATCTAATTAGTTAACTATTATGTTGGTTTTTATTTAAGTATTAAATAATTATGTCCTTGTTATTAATATAGTTATTTTTTGAGTTTCTATACATAGATATCGAATTAGTGCACATGGTACCCAAATTTATTGGACAAATAAAGTCATTTTGGGAGAGAAAAACTACTGAATGGTACTTAGATTTTGTTCAAAAATTAAAGATTCTAAAAGATAGGCCTAATTTTATACCCACGGATGAGTGGCTCGAGTGGCTTAAGTATAAGCATGAGCTAGATGTGAAAAAAATCAGAGATAGCTATCAAAAACTGATGAACTAAGGTAGCTGGAATAGGTACAAGAATGTCTCGCCACATAGGATGATTAAAATCGAGCATTAAGTGTGCTCAAGATTTGGTACAATTTATAAGTTTAAAAGATTTACCTATTTAATAATCGGCCTAATAATCAAAATAAATCAAATCTATGCATGGTTTAATTATTTTAGCTAACATTTTCTAACATTTGTTAATTTTTTACTTAATAAATACATACTTTATGCTGGATGATTGGGTCGAGATTCCAATTTTTATGAGAATTTCAGAAAGATGCATGTGAAGAAAGTGGATGGGTAGTTTGTTAATAACAAGTCTCAGATGATTACTGTAAGAATCTATTATATTAATAAACTTTTAGAATACTATAGTAAATTTTGAAGGTTGTGTGGAATGAAAATATTAGATTTATTTTATGAATATCTAGAATAGTAATTTTTTTTCTATTTTATCACAAAAACTCATGGAGGAATGTGTGATAGCTGCTTCTTAACGAATTGAAAGTTCTATGGATCTTCAACCCCTTGACTATGATCATATCGAGACCATAAGAGGTCAGAAGAAGCAACGAGTATATGGCATCGACTTGAAGAGAGTGACATTTTGTTGTAGCAGTCATGCTTCTAATTCCTCTGTCACAGTAGTGGTGGATGAGGCAGTTGAATAACGAGTAATGAAAACAAATGAATGTTTTGAAGTTATGGAGACACAAATGAAAGAGAAGGTTGAGTAGATTACTCAATTGAAGGAAAACATGCAGGAAATGAAAGAAGAGAAAATAAGCAGATTGCTCATTTAAAGAAAGAAATACAGGAAATGAAAGAAGTGAATGATGTGATGAAAGAAAATAAGATTGTTAAGCAACAAAAGATGCCCTATATGGTGTCATAGTTACAACCTTTACGCAATAGATAGCATTCTGAGTTCTAGTAGTGAAACCATGCATGAGAGGCTAGCACTAATGCACCAGCTAATTATGAGGATTATTTTATTTTAAATGATGATGAAACTATGTTATGTTTTTATTTTAACCATGAAACTTTTGTATAAGAATTATCTTTGAATTGTTTTGGTTTTTGTTTATTAAAGAACAAGGAATCAAAGAAAAGAGAAGAAGAAGATGAGACGGGTAAAAGTTTTTCATGGTTAAATATGTCATGGTGAAGTCAATTTGTAATGTGTCTAAATAAATATTATTGCTTCATATCTCCAGATGATAAATCAAAGCACAGAGAAAAAAAAGAGAAGAAGAAAACGTTTGGATTTTTGGCTACTTGTTCCACTTTCATACTCTCTCATAAAATTTTTTGGTACAAGTAAAGATGCATTATCTCATCTAATGTTGTAAAGAAGATGAGAGACAATATAAAAGGAAATAAACTTCATGTATGCCAACATCGATCATCTTCACCTCCCCCTAATGAGAATCCATTGTGTTATTCTTTAATTTCAATTAATCATTAAGTATTCTTGTTTTTTAAATGATTAATGAGATAGGCGGAGAATAATATGAGATGATAAGTTGAAAGATCTACATTAATGCACGTATTTCATAGGATTTGCAGTCTCAAAGCTCTTATCTCCTCACTTAATCAAAAAGGAATAGTTAGAAACTTGCTGGCACATGATTTCTTCCAATGTGTCGCTAAACAAGAAAAGATTTATTTGGTGGCATTATTGTTCGTGATTCTGGTTTTGTTCTATGTTGGCTGACTAACCTAACCAATGATTCTTTTATTTCATTAAAAAAAGTGTGTCGTCTCAAAATTGAGTTGGATGTAAGATTATGTTGATCTTGGATATTATTCAGTAGAGACAGTCTCACTCCTAGTGGCTCTTAAAAATCACTATCCATAGTGGATCACAATCCTAAGGGGAAATCACGAAAGTCAGCAGATCACTAAATTTTATGCATTTTATGATGAGTGCCTACAGAAGTATGGCAATGCTAACGTCTGGAAGTTTTTCACCGATCTGTTTGATTATTTTCTCTTGACTTCCTTGGTTGAGACAGAAATTAGACCCACTTGTGCTTTTTCTTCACCTCAAATCTCGCCATCCTTCTTCTATAGAACATCGCTGATCAGTTTAAGCAAACAAATAATCTATAGCTTATTGCTCGAGCTCACCAGCTTGTAATGGATGGCTACAATCGGGGCCATTATCAAAAAGTTTTTGATTTTGATTTTTTTTTGATTTTGATTTTGTTTTTGATTTTGATTTTGTTTTTTAAAATGTTTATGCTGTGAAATGATAGTTTTTGTGGTTGTGCTGATGCTATTTGAGCCTTAAAATTTATGAAGTTTGAGCCTTAAAATTGATGTAGTTTGAGCCTACACCAAGAAGAGGAGAGCCATATGAGACCAGAAGAATGTCAGATAACTTTCTTTATTGTGAGCCAACACAAATTGGTGCAGCCCACCTCCTAGTTGTGGTGCTTGTTGCTGGTGTTTGTTTGTTTATTAAGGTTGTCATTTTAATGATGGTGTTGTTTGTTCAATTACAACAACAAGGGTGCATGATGGATAGGCAAAGCTCCCTTCTTTTTCTACCATTTTGCTCCAATTATTTGCTCAGCTGATTCTCATTTGATTTTGCTGCTTTCCGTTGTTGTTCACCTTACAATGGGTGTCTATTATTTTCATGTGGTAGTATTCTTGTTTTAAAAAACAAGTTGATAATCAGTATGTGTATCATTTTATGTAGCTATTCAATTGATGAAATCATCTCGTTTTGCTAGGTTTGAGTT
>JAREIK010000016.1:108925-144901 GCA_029783825.1 Sapria himalayana
AAGATAGATATATAGATAGAAATAAAGAAAGAAAGAAATAAATAAAGAAAGAAAGATAGATAGATAGATAGATAAATAGATATATTTTAGATTGATAGATAGATAACTAGATAGACCGATAGATAAAGAGATAGATAGATGGATAGACAACTAGATAGATATATATAAATGCAAATAGACAAATAGTCAGATAGATAGACAACTAGATAGGTAGATATAAATGCAAATAGACAAATAGTCAGATAGATAAATAAATAGCAATATAGTTAGGTAGTTAGATAATTAAATAGGTAGATAGATAAATAAAATGATAGCTAGATAGCTAGATATATAGATAGATAGCTAGATATCTAGATAAATAGAGAGATAGTTAGACAAAGAAATAGATAGATATAGATATAAAGATATATAGATATATAGATATATAGATAGACATATAGATAAATATATTATTTGATAGATAGATAAGTATATAGATAGATAGATATATAGATAATTAGATGGATAAATAGATAAACAGAAATATAGATAGATAGATTTATAAATAGCTACATAGATATATTGATAGCAATATAGATAGATAGATAAATAAATAATATATTGATAGATAGATAGTAAAAAAATAGAAAGTTAGATAAATATATAAATAGAAATATAGATATAAAGAAAGAAATATGGATATAAAGAAAGAACAAAGATAGATAAATAGATACATAGATCGATAGATAGATTGGTTAATATATAGATAGATAGAAAACTATTTAAACAGACATATAGAATATTAGACAGATATATAGATATTCAAATAGATAGGTAGAGAGGTTGATAGACAGATAGGTAGATAGGTTGATAAATAGATAGGTATATATGTTGATAAATAGATAGGTAGATAGATGGATAGATTAACAGACGGACATATAGATACATAGATAGAAAGATATTCAAATAGATAGTTAGATAGATATATAGATAGACACATAGGTAGATTGATAGATTAATAGATAGATAGATAGACACATAGATAGATAGATAGAGAGTAGATAGAAAGATAGATAAATAGACAGACAGATAGATAGATTATAGATAAAATGATAGATAAATAGACAAATATATATATAAATATATAGTTAGAGAGATAGACATACAATTAGATAGATAGTAAGATAGATAGATAGATATATGAATAAATGGATAGATTAAAATAAGATATATTTACAGAAAGACAAATAAATAGATAGAAATATAGATAGATAGACAAATAGAAACATAGACAGAAAGACAAATAGATAGATTCATAGATAGATAGATAGGTAGGTAGGTAGATAGATAGATTGGTAGATAAATAGCTAGATAGATAAATAAATAGACAGACACATTGAAAGAAAAAAAGATAGATAGATTAATTGATTTATAGATAATTAGACAGACATATAATATTAAGATAGACAGATAGATAGATACTAGATAGATAGATAGATAGATATAGAGACAAATAGATAGATATACATACAAAAAGATATAAAGTTATATAGATAGATAGATAATTAGATAGATAAATAGATTGATAGTTAGATAGATAAATAGAAAGATAGATATATATATAGAAAGAAAGACAACTAAATTGAACAACATATAGATAGATATATAGATAGACACATAGATAGATAAACAGATAGATAGAAAGAAATAAAGAAAGATATATAGATAGATAGATAAGTAGATTGGAAGATAGATAGATAGATAGATAGATATGGTTAGATACATAGATAGATTTATAGATAGATAGATAAAAATATACATAGATAAATACATCGATATATTAATAGATAGATAGATAGATAGATATATATATATATATATATATACATACACACACACACACACATAGACATATAGATAGATACATAGACTGATAGATATATAGATAGATAGATATATAGTCAGATAGATAGATACATAGATAGCTAGATAGAAAGATAAATAGATATGTTGATAGTTAGATATATAGATAGATAAAAAGCTAGCAAGCTATTTAAATTGATATAAAGATAGAGAGCTAGATAGATAGATAGATAGATAGACAAAAAGACCTATCGTCAGATTGATAAATAGATAGATATATATATATATATATATATATATATATATATATATATATATATATATATATATATATATATATATATATATTGAAATGTAGATAGATAGATAATTAGATAAATAGATAGATATATACATATATAGATAAATAGATATATAAATAGGTATATAGACATGTAGATTGAAATATTGATATATAGATAATAGATAAATAAATAAATATATAGAAATAGAAAAGTTAGATTAATATATATATTGAAAGATGGATAGAAAGATAGATATCTAGATTGATTGATAAATATAAACATGTATAGATAGGTAGGCAACTAGATAGACTAACATATAAAATTAAGACACTTAGACAGGCATACAAATATATAGGTAGATAGGTAGAAAGATTGATAGGAAGATAGATATAAAGATAGATGGATGGATAGATAGATTAATTGATAGATAGATAGATTGATTGATTGAAAGATAGATAAATAGATAATGAAACAATAGATAGATATGTATATATATATATATAGTCAGATCATTATGTAGTCAAATAGTTATATAGTTAGTTAGTTAGATAGACAGAATGATAAATAGACTGATAGATAGATAGAAAGATAGAAAGACATAATGATAGACAAATTTATAGAAAGAAATAATGATAAATAGATAGATAGAAATATAGAAGGATAGAAATATAAAAAGATAGAAATATAGACAAAAAAATAGATAGATAAAATGAGAGACTAACTAATAGATAGATAAAGATATATATACATAGATAGACAGAAATATAGATAAATATATATATAGATAGATAGATAAATAGTAAGATACATAGATATATAGACACACATATAGTTATTTAGTTAGTTAGATATATATTAATATATATATATATATATATATATATATATATATAAATAATTAGAAATATAGTTAGATATATAGATAGATAATTAATAGTTAGTCCTATAGATCGATAGATAAAAATATAATCTGATAGATAAATAGAAAGATTTAAAGAAAGTTAGATAGATAGATCGATTGATAGGTAGATGGACAATTAGATAGATAGATTTATTGATTGATCCATAGATAGATAGAAATATAGAAAAAAAAGATAGATAGAGGGATCGACATTTAGACAAATATATAATTAAATAGATAGAAAGATAGACATATGTATAATTAGATATATAGATACATAGATAGATAATTATATAGATAGATAGATATTTTTATATATATAGATTGATAAACAACTAGATAGATGGACTTATAGTCAGTTAATAGATAGACTAATTTAAAGATAGACAAATACATAGATAGATAGATACATAGATATAAAATATATAGATATTTAGAAATATATACAACTTGATATATAGACATATAAACATGATAGATATATATACAAATAGACAGATGCATAGATAGATAGATGGATAGATATATAATAATATTCATATATATATAGATTAGTAGATAGATAGATATATAGGTTGATACATAGAAAGATAGATATATAGACAAACGCAAATATAAATAGATAGATATATAAAGAGAAAATTATATTGATAGATACATAAATATATAATTAGATATATAGATATATAGAGAGATAGATTGATTGATTGATAAATAGATAGAGATATAGATAGACAGATAGTTAGAAAAATTAATAGATAAATAGACAAATAGATTGATAGACAAATAGATTGGTAGTTAGAAAGATAGATAAATAGATGAATAGACAAATAGATATATAGGAAGATAGATAGACTTATAGATAGATATCCACATAGATATATAGATGGATATACAAAAATATATGTAAATTAAATAGATAGACAAATAAATAAACATATAGACATATAGATAGATAGATAGGTAGATATATAAACAAATAGATAGTCAGATAGATACATAGATAGATAGATAGATATACAGATAGATAGACAAAAAGACATGCAAAAAGACTAGCAGATAAAATAAAAGATAGACATATTGATAGATATATACATATATAAATAACTAAATAAATAAATAAATAGATAAATAGATATATAGACATATAGATAGATAGACATATAGATAGATATACAGATAGATATACAGATAGATATACAGATAGATATACAAATAGTTATACATACATATATATATATATAGACAGATATATTGACTGATAGAAAAAGATATAGATAAATAGATAGATAGATTTATATAGATAGATAGATATTTAGATAGATAAATAGTTAGATAGATAGATAGACATAAATTTTATCGACAAATAGATTGTCAGATAGATAGACAAATATACAAATAGATAGAGAGATAGTTTGATAGATAGATATATAGATAAATTGATAGATAGACTAATAGATAGTTAGACATATAGATTTATAGATATATAGATAGAAATACATATTGCTAGACAGATAGACTTACTAATAGACATTCAAATAGATAGATAGAAAGATAGATAGATATATATATATATATATTCTTAGATAGATAATTAAATAGACATATATACTGATAGATAAACAGATCGATAGATAGATAGATATATAGATAGACAGATAGATATACAAATAGATATACATATAGATAAGTATATTGATAGACAAATTGATAGAGATATTGATAAACTTTTTGATGGATAGATTGATAGACAGATTAATAGACAAATTGATCAATCGATTAATAGATAGATTGATACACTAATTGATAGATAGATACTCCTTGGAGGTTGCAAGTACAATCTCTACAGATACTCGATTTCTCTCTTCGCGCAGAAAGAAACCCTACATTTTCGAGCAAGAAATCTTGATTTGAAGCTGGATAATGGACAAAATTACTTCTCTCTTCGAGAAGAAATCATTCTCTTCATCTTCAAAAGAATCCGCGCAATTTTTTTCGATGTTTGAAGCAAAGAATGGAGAGCTGGCAGTGATCTTTCAAGCCAAGGAGATGAGAATGCTGGCTGATGCATTCAATCTCACCCTTGTAGGAAAATTTTCTCACGGTGGACCGGATTACAAAGCATTATAAGACTTTGTTGCTTTGTTAAAGCTTCGGAAAATGGTTAAAATTGCAAACTATGATGGAAAGCATATGATGTTACAGTTTAAGGAGGAAGATGACTTCCTCAGAGTCTGGATTTGAGGTACGTGGAACATAGCATGCTATCCTATGTGGGTCTTCAAGTGGGTGCCTAACTTCTCTCCATTCGAAGAATCCTCGAAATCCTTGGTATGGTTTCCGCTACCTAAACTGCCTCTTCATCTCTTCAACAAGCAAGCCTTGCACTCCATTACACTTTGTCTAGGTAAGCCATGGCTATAGGATGAAGCGACAGCCTGTCTAACCAGGCCAAGTGTCGTAAGTGTCTATGTGGAGATTGACTTGAAAACTCCCCTACCACATAAAATATGTGTAGGCATTAACCCTGAGGAAAGATTCAGGCAAGACCTTGTTCCAGAATCCATGCCTCTTTACTGCCTCAATTGCTTAAAACTCGGGCATAATCAAGACCACTGTATAATAATGGATACTAGGAGGGGAAATGAAGTTAGTAAGGAGATTTTGAGAACGAGGGAAGAATGGGTTAAGAAGAGTATTAAGATAGATGAGAGTAGCAAGGAAGAGAAAGTAGAGGATCCAGCAAGGGAAAGCATGGGTATAAGGGAAGAAAGGGGGGAATATGAGGAGAAGAATGGGTAGGAAGAGGTGCTGCAAGAGGGGATAGAAGAGAGGGGTTAAAAGAAAAAAGAGGGTATGGGTAAAAGTCCATAGAGGGGGAAGATATAGATATTAAGGTGATAGAAAAGAATAGAGTAAATAGGAGACTACAAATACATAAGAGAGAAGAAATAAGAAGGTGGTTAGACAGCATAGAAGAGGGGACTGAGGTAGGGCTAGAGTGCTGGAAAGGTAAGAAAAGGGCAGCACATAGAGGAAGAAGATATGTTGAGTATGACTGGGAGGAAGATGACCTCCTTATAGAAGATGAGCTGGAAATAAAGAGATGGCCAGCTGAGAGGAAAAGCAATGAAAATAAAGATGTACTGACCCTAGATGATTTAGGGCAGAAAGTCCAACTCATGCCACAATCTATTTTACAAAATAGGCAAAATGCCTTGCAAGAAATCAAGAAAATGAAAAAAGACTTAGAAAAAATTGGCATAGTAGAAAAACGAGATGCGGCCCCACCTAGTTCAAGCAAGCCGCCAAAAAATATTAAATGTATAACTAGAGCGCAAGCTAGATTCTCTTAAATGTATAATTGCTTGTACTAGAACATAAGAGGGATTGCAAACTCCTCGACAATAAATAGAATTAAAAACCTAATTAAAATGTATAAGCTAAAAATTGTAATTTTAACGGAACCTCTAGTTAATAATAATGCTCTAGAAAAAAACAAGCATGTGTTAGGGTTACATAAGGCTTTTTCAAATTCAAACGGCAAGATATGGATTATGTGGCATAACTTAGTAGATATTGAAATATTGATGGAGATGGAACAGATAATTAATTTCAAAATTAAAAATCAGTCAGAGGCATTATACTCAACAGTATATGCAAAAAACACGAAGGAAGAAAGGAAAGCTTTATGGAGGGAAATGGAAAAGATAGCAAGAAATAATATTCCATGGATTATAGGAGGAGATTTTAATGTCATAAGAAATAGAAAAGAAAAAAAAGGGGGAATACCACCTGACCCGAGGGAAATAGCTCAATTCAATGAAGCTATTGCTAATGCTAACCTAATGGAGGTAGAATATATAGGATCAGACTTCACATGGTGTAATAACTGGAAGACCAGAGGGGCAATCTAGTCTAGACTAGACCGTATCTTATACAATCCACAATGGGTAGATAAGCTTGGAAGAATAATGGTTAAATATTTAAGTATGACCTGCTCAGATCACAGCCCGATGCTGCTGACAACTCATAAAAGTGAAACATGATATAAAGGTTTTAGGTTTCAAAACATATGGGGATTGCATAAAGATTTTGATAAAATTGTAAGGGGATCATGGGAAAATCAGGTGGTGGGTAATCCAATGCAAATATTAGCTCAAAAATTATGAAATTTAAAACTTGCTCTCTTGAAATGGAATAAGGAGTGTTTTGGGAACATATTTAAAAATATACAAGAGGTAGATCAGAAAGTTGATTCCTTAGAAATAGAATATGAAAAAAGTTCGGATGAGACCTTGAGAATGGAGCTTAGCAAAGCAAAGGCTGGACTAAGATTAAAAATGCATATGGAAGAAGTATTTTGGAAACAAAAATCGAGAATTAAATGGTTAAAAGATGGTGATAAAAACACAAAATTTTTCAACATAATGGCAAAAAATCAAAAATCAAAAGCTCAAAATAAAAGGGCTACAGAACAGTAATGAGTCATGGATAAACAAGGAAGACGAAATAACACATGAATTAGAATACTGCTTTAAAAGTCACTTATGTGATTCAAATATGCGTAGCGGCCAAACCTTAATAGATAGCATAGAGAAGAAAGTTACGATAAAAGATAATAAAATGCTAGAAGAAATGCCAATAGAAGAAGAAGTTAGAGAGGTAGTATTTGGTGCCAATAAAGATAGTGCTCCAGAACCAGATGGTTAGAATAATGGCTTCTTTCAACGTTGCTGGTCTATTATTAAAAAAGATCTAACTAAAGCAATAGCTTGGATCCTTGCGGGAGCAGATATTACAAAATCATGGACTAACTTATATATTGTATTAATTCCAAAGAAAGCAAACCCACAAAGAGGAGAAGACTTTAGACCGATTAGTTTATGTAATACAGTGTACAAGATACTAGCAAAACTTCTTCAAAATAGATTAAGTAGAGTTCTCTCGAATATAATCTCAGTAGAGCAAGCAGGTTTTGTAAAGAATAAGCTAATGATGGAAAACATCAATCTTGCTTCGGAAATGATAAATGAAATAGGGGCAAAAGTTAGAGAAAATAATGAAATACTAATACTCGACCTATCAAAAGCTTTTGATAGAGTTGAGTGGGACACATTATGTTATATTATGTGAAAAATGGGTTTTGCTGAATATTGGATAGATTTGATGTATTGATGTGTTTCTAGTTTATGGGTAAAGATTCTAATCAATGGAAGGACAGGTGAAGAATTTAAACCACGCAGAGGCCTCAGGCAAGGGGATCCTCTTTCTCCGTCATTATTTAATATTTATTTAGAATTATTTATTGTCAATTTGAAAGAAAAAATAAGAACGGGTTCCATCTTACCTTTAAAGCAGCCTAGACATACACCGATTCTAAGTTGCTTGGCTTATGCAGATGATGTTATTATTTTCATAAATGCTAGCAGTAGATCCTTGAGAAACCTGATGAGTCTCACACAAACACTAGAGAAAGAAACAGGGCAAAAATTATATTAAAACAAGTGCCAATTTATCATCGGGAAAAAAGTTTTAGAAAATTCTGCTCAGAAAGTTAGTAGAATAATGGGTTTTGCACAAGTAAAAGGAGCGATAATTTACTTAAGGGTATCCTATATATGAAGGAAGGGTCAAAGAAGAATAATTAACCTTCTTGGTGGAAAAAATAAAACTAAAGATTCCGGGCTGGAAAGAGAACATTATAAGCATGGCAGGAAGTATTACATTGATCACACACGTGTTAGAAAGTTCATTAGCTCATATCTTAACGGAAATCAAGCCTCCAAAAATAATTATAAACAAGATAGAAAAAGAAATGTCTAATTTTCTATGGGGTAAAAATGAAGGGAAAATAAGCTTCACTAGAAAAAATGGAAAGAATTGTGTTATCCAAAGGATGAAACAGGTTTAGGCTTTACTAGCTTAAATGATACAGCCAATGCTTGGGCCTGCAAAAATTAGTGGAGACTGAAGGAAAAGAATAGCCTATGGGTAGCATATATAAAAGCTAGATATGGTATTAGTAATAAAATACTTAGAAATCCAAATAGGGCGTCCAACATTTGGAAAGTTATGCACAAGCAGCAAAGTACTGTGGAGAAGCATTCAATTCTCACCAATTATGGGTGGAAATGGTCCTTAACCCCACATGGAAAATTTACATTAAGTAGTGCGAAGCAGCTAGTTAGAAATAGGAAAACATAGGTAGGGATGTTCGAAAAGATATGGGTAAAATAGATTCCACAAAAAAATAAATGTTTTTATGTGTTAACTTCTCTCTATTGTCATCCCAGTGGATGAAAATATACAGAAAAAAGGTATAAGACTGCCATCACACTGTGAATGCTATCAACAAGACATAGAAACTAGGGATCACTTATTTTCTACGGGGAAAATAGCTAAAAAGGTATTGAATGATTTAGAAATAGATGCAGAATTAGAAGAACGTACATGCAGTGTTAAGGAGAGACTAAAATTCTGGGATAATAAACACAAAAAGAATAAAGTTCTTAAATGGTTAAAAGAATATACACCAAATGTAGTAGTTTGGTGCATGTGGAAGGCCAGAAATGCCAGCAGATTCAATGGTTGTTTAATGAACGCTAAATCTATCATAGAAGAAATTAGAAGGGAAATCTCTTTTATCTCGGCCTGCAATCTAATTAGGTTTAGGAATCTAGGATCAGAAAAATACAAGATAAAGGTATGGGGTTTAGTTACTAAAAGAAAAAAATTGCCAATAATAAAAATAACTAGCTGGGAAAAGCCCCCGCTAGGTAAATTAGCGCTTGATACGGATGGGTGTTTCAAAAGAGACATGGGAATAGCATGGGGTGGAGGAGTGATAAGAAATGATGACGGAAGAGTAATCAAGGCATCCAAGATAAAAGAAATGGCTTTTTCAGCACTACACTCAGAAATAATCGCCTTGCACAAGGGATTGCTAATTTGCAAAAAAAATAATTATTCAAACTTGCAAGTGCAAGTTGACTCGAGAATTTTGGTAGAGCTAGTGGAAAACAAAATACAACTATGAAAGTTTGAATTAGAAATTAAAAAAATAAAAAATATGCTAGTAGAACTGAAAGGAGAGATACCACATATATTTAGAGAGGCAAACATGTTAGCAGATAAATTAGCGGAGGAAGGCGCTAATAAAGGCTTGCAGGAATTTGAAGAAAATAACATTCCTAAAAGATATAAAGGATTAATTAATTTGGATAGAATAGGTTATCCATATATTAGTATAAATAAGAGGTAAAATTATAAGGCTTAACTGAATAAGGTTTGAACTAGGCGGAGACATTATTTACCTGAGGGGAGTGGCAGTATTATGGTAATAAAACTTAACTTGCACTGGATTATTATATATTACTCCCCAGTCATGAGGGGAGGCTAATGTACAGCTATATCTTATGTGGTTATTGAATTGTAGTTTATAGAATTCTGTTATGTGGTCTTGGTGTCATGTGCTGCTAGTATATGCTCTTATAGAATTGTAGTTTATATTTTAGGTTGGATTATTATATGCTTGTTATAGAATTCCAGTGTGCTACTAATATACCTACAAGGGTTAGTGTTGTCATGTGCTGTAGTTTATATTTCATGTTGGATATATGTTGTATATAGAATTGCAGTGTGTGTGTGGTTTAGTGCTGCTATGTGCTATTCTGGCAGACATTTCCAAGGTCCTGAGGGGAGGTATTGGCAGTATTATGGTAATGAAGAGTATTCTTTTTTGAATATTAAACATTACTTCCCAGCTCTGAGGGGAGAATAACAGCATGCTGACTTCTATATTACAAGTTTGTGCTGTGTTATGTTCATAATTGCAGGTTTTGTTATATGTTCTTGAAGCAAAATAGCTGTTGGTGTGGCTGTTATGTTTATAGAGTTGAATCTTAAAAAAGTAGATGTCTAAGCTTGCAGAATAGTGGACCGGATAAACACGAAGTTCTCTGGATGGAGGGGGTAGTATCTTATATCATTTTATATGCTTTTATAGAATTGCAGTTTATAGTACATGTTCGATATGCTTGTTATAGAATTGTAGTGTGTTGCTTGTATACTTAGTAAGATCATGTACTGTAGTTTATATTTCATTTGTTGTACATAGAATTGCAGTGTGTGTGTTGTTCTGTGCTGCTATTGGCAGATATTTCCCCGGTCCTGAGGGGAGGTATTGGCAGTATTATGTTTTGTGATGTGTTATGTTAAGAATTGCGGGTTATGTTATATGTTCTTGATGCATAGTAGCTGTTGGTGTGGCTTTATGTTTTTGGAGTTGAATTTTAGATAAAAGTAGATGTCCAAGCTTGCAGAATAGCGGACCGGATAAACATGAAGTTAGATGGCTGGAGAGATTATTTGGAATAGTTGGTTTAAATAGCAGAGATATAATACATTGAAGAAAAGCCCTCACGGAGTTGGAGATAACCAAAAGAAGGGCCAGGCACTGGAACTTTTGGAGCTTAGGAGCGATGAGAAAACACACTTTTATTATGGTTCTCTCATGGGAGCACGAGATACGGAGGAAGAGGGGCAGTTTATAAATGCTTGAGGAAGATGTAAAACTCGGGAATGAGTCGAGAGAAAATTCAAAGGATCTCAATAATAAAGGATATTTAATGTAGGACAAAGCTGGAATAAAAATTATTTTAGTTCAGAAGCTGGGATAAACATGACAAAAAAGAAATAAAAATGAAGGATGTTGTAATTGAAATCAAAAGAAGTCTGAAACTCAATATTTATTGTTTTTATGTTTATGAGTAGAAAGGGTGTAAGAGGGCTAAGGGTGGATGTAGGTTGTAAAAATAGTATTCCTCTACCAAAAGAGAAGGTAATTAATAACCTTTAAAAAAATTGATTGATAGATAGAGATAGAGATAGAGATATAAAGATACACACACACACATATATATATATTGATAAACAAATAAATAGATAGATTGGTAGAAATATTGATAGATAGTTGACTGATAGATTGACAGACAGATTGATAGATAGATTAATATAGAGATTCATAGATTGATTGATAGGTTGATTGATAAATAGATAGAGAGATAGATAGATAGACAAACATATAGACAGATAGATAGATAGATAAGTCAATTTTTAGATAGATAGATAGATAGATTGTTTGATTGATTAATAGATAGATAGATAGATTGTTTGATTCATTAATAGAAAATTAGTTAAATAGACAGATTATAAATTGATTAAAAGCTAGATAGATAGACAAATAGACTAATAGATAGACTAATAAATAGATAAATAGATGGATAGATAAATAGATAGACAAATAGATATAAAGATAAATAGAAAGAAAGAAATAAAGAAATATAGATAGATAGATGATAGAAAAATAGATAAATAGATAGTTAGACAAACAAATAGATAGATCAATAGACAAATCGATGGAAAAATATATAGATAGATTAATATATAGATAGATAGATAGTCAGATTGATAATTAGATTAAAAGATAGATTTAAAAATTAAATGATAGAGAGATGATAGTTAGATTAATAGACAAATTAATAGATAGATTTGTAAATAATTTGAGGGATAGATTGATAAATAGATTTATAGATAGATAGATATACATATATAGTCATTTAGATAGATCGAGAGATATACAAATAGATAAAAAATTGAAAGATAGACATATAGATAGATAGACAGCTAGATATTCATATAGTTAGATAAATTAAAAGAAAGATTGAATTATTAATAAATAGATAGATATATAGACAAATAGATAGATAGATAGACCAATATATAAAAGATAGACAAATAGATAGATAGACAAATTGATTGACAGATAGAACGATACATAAATAGATTGATAGACAAATTGATAGATAGACAAATAGATAAACATATAGATAGACAGATATACACACAAACAGATAGATATATAGACTGACAGATAGATAAATAGATAGTTAAACAAATAAATAAACTCATAGATATATAGATAGATAAACAGATAGAGAGATAGATAAATAGATATTAAAATATATAAAAAGATAGACAGATAGTTTGATAGATAGATAGATGGATAGATAGACCGATAAATAGATAAATAGATAGATAGATAGATTGTCAGAGAGTAAGATAGAAAAATAGATAGACAAACAAAAAGATAGACATATAAACAAAAAGATAGATAGACAGACATATAGATAAATATATAAATAGAAAGATAAACAGGAAGATAGACAGGTAGATAGACATTTAGATAGACAAATAGACAAACTGATATATAGATAGATTCATTGATAGTTAGACATATAGATAAACAGAAAGTTAGATAGACAAATAAATAGACAAATAGATAGTCAGATAGACAAACAAATATATATATATAGATAGATTAATAGATAGTTAGATAGATAGATAGACAAATAGATTGTTTGATAGATTGTTTGAGAAATAGGCTGACAGATAGAAATATAAATAAATAGACAGACAAACTGATTGATAGACATTCAAATAGAAAGACAAATTGATTGATTAATTGATAGATAGATAGATAGATAAATAGATATACATATAGATAGGAAAATTG
This sequence comes from Sapria himalayana, assembly GCA_029783825.1. Classification (NCBI taxonomy): domain Eukaryota; kingdom Viridiplantae; phylum Streptophyta; class Magnoliopsida; order Malpighiales; family Rafflesiaceae; genus Sapria; species Sapria himalayana. The sequence goes on from JAREIK010000016.1 coordinate 122,529, forward strand.
ATAGATAGATTTATAGACAGATTGCTCGACATATTTATAAACATTTTGATTGATAGATAGATAGATTAATAGATAGATTGATCGATATATAAAGATATAGATAGATAGATAGATATATATATATATATATATAAACACACACACACACACACACAGATTGATTGATAGATGGATAAAAAAATCAATAGATAGATTGGTAGAAAGATTGATAGATAGATTGATAGATAGAATGATAGATAGAATGATAGATAGATTCATAGAGAGATTCATAACTTGATTGATAGATTGAATTATAGACAAATTGAAAGATAAATAGATAGATTGATATACAAATATATAAATAAATATATAGATAGATAGATAGATAGAAAAAATTTAGATAGATATATAAATAAACATCTAGATAAATAGATAGATAAAAAAACATATAGATAGATAGATAGATAGACAGATACATAGACAGATACATAGACAGAAAGTTTGATAAATTATTAGAAAAATCGATAAAAAAATAGATAGATAGATGGACAGATAGATAGACAAATAAATAGATAAATAGATAGATAAATATATAGAAAAATAAATGAACATATTAATTGATAGATAGATAGATAGAGAGAGAGATAGACAAATAGATAGATAGAGAGATAGTGAGATATGCACACACACAAACATAGACAGATAGACAGAGAGATAGATAGAAAGATAGACTTATATATAGATAGAATGATAGAATCATAGATCATTAGACAGAAAGATAAATAGATAGATAGACAAATAGATAGACAGATACTCTTATAGATAGATTGATAGTCATATTGATAGATAGATTGAAAGAAAAATATATAGACATATATATAAAAAGTTTGATAGAAAGATACATAGACAAATAGATAAACATATAAATATATAGAAAGATATAACAATAGAATATTAGATAGATAAATAGTCATATAGATAGACATAAAGATAGATAGATAGATAAACTGATAGAATGACATATTGATTGTCAAAAATATATACAGATAGGTAGGTAGATAGATATATAGATACATAGATAGACAAATAGATAGACATATATTTGATAGATATATATATAGATAAATAAATAAATAGACAAATATATAGACAGATAGATTGAAAAATAATTAAACAAATAGATATGTAGATAGATATATAGATAGATACATATAAAGATAGACTTATATATAGATAGATTATTATTAAAATAGATAAGATAGATAGATTGACATATATATTGATAGATAGATAGACAGATAGAAAAATAGATAGATAGATAGATAGATAGACTGATAGATAGATAGATAGATAGATAATTATATTGATTGATAGATAGATAGATAGATAGATGCCTGATAGATAGACATTTAGAAAGTTAATTATATAGATAGATAGATAGACAGATAGATAGATAGATAGATAGATAGACAAATAGATAGATACATAGATATAAAAATAGATAGATAGATAGATACATAGATAGACATATAGATAGATAGATTGATAGAATTTAGATAGACAAATATATAGACTAAATATATATAGATAGAGAGATAGTTAGACAGAAAGATAAACACATTGATAGATAGACAGACAGACAGGTAGATAGATAGATAGATAAATAATTAAACAGATAGAAAGACATATAGATATATATACAGACAGATATATACATATATAGGACGGTATATAGATAAATAGATTGATAGATTGATAGACAAATTTATATACAATTAATAATAGAAGATTGATAGATAGATTAAAAGATACATTTATAGATATATTAAATGTAAGATAGATAGACAGATTGATATAAATATTGATGGAAAGGTATAAAGATAGATAGATAGATAGGAAAAATATTTGATAGATAGACAGATTGATAGGTAGATGGATAGATAGGTAGATAGATAAATAGATATATATATATATATATATATATATACACACACATATATAGATAGATAGACGAATAGATAGATTAATAGATAGATTAGCAGTTATATAGATTGTAAATAGACTTATAGAAATAAAAATATATAGACATATAGATAGATAGATAGACACATAAACAAACAGATAGATAGACCAAAAGATTGACAAATAGATATAGACAGATAGAGAGATAGATAGATAGACATATAGATAAATCCACAAAATGATAAATAGATATAGATAGATAGATAGATATACTTATAGTTAGATGGATCATGAGTTGGATAGATAGATAGATAGTTAGATAGATAGATAGATATATGGATAGATAGATATATGGATAGATAGATAGTCAAATAGATAGATAGATAGGCAGATAGATAGTCTAATAGATAGACAAATAGATAGAAAAATATATATTCAGATAGATAGATAGATAGATATATTGATATTTAGATTGATTGATTGATAGAAAAATAGAAAGATAGATCGACATATTAGTAGATAGATAGATTGATTGATTTATTGACAAATGGATAGATAGATCAATAGATAGATAGAAAGATAGTTAGATTGATAGATATAGAAATAAATAGACATATTTATAGATTGATCGATAGACAGATATTAAGAATGATAGATAAACTAATAGATAGATAGATATACAAATAGAAAGAGATATCGATAGATAGATTGATAGTTACATAGATATGCAAATAATTAAACAGATAGATATATAGATATATAATTATATTGATTTTTTAGATAGATATATAGATAGTTAGACATATAGATATACACATTGATAACTACAAAAAAATATCTATTTAGCTAAGGAAATTTAACTAGGCATAAATTTCATAAATAAATTAGCTAGGGATTAGCTAAGGTATAACACCAGATTTTTGATTTTACAATAAATTAAAATTTTGTGATGGATTTGTGATGAAATTTTTGAATGAAAATCTTCCATCACTAAAATTATCGTAGATATTTGCACAAAGAAAAGATGGAAATTTAGCGATGGAATTAGAGATGAAATATCCCTAGCTAATTAGAACGAGACAAAACCCATCTCTAAATAATTATCTAAATTTATTTTTTATGATTTTATATATAATTGAAAGCAATTATTCCTTAAATATTTATTTTCTCAAAATATATGCATTTAGTTAGGGATTTTTCCATATCTATTTGGGTTACTGATAATTTCCATCGCTAATCTTTAATGATTTAATTTTTTTAAGCATTATTTATTTTAATATTTATCTAATTTTCTATATTAAAGGTATGTCATGGTCTATAGATTAGCGATCCTTGAAAGACACAATCTCTTCATATAATAATAGGAATATATATTATAAATTAAAATTTTAATAAATATATAAATACGACTAAAAATTTATTATAAATTAGATTAAAATAACTATTTTTTTTTATAAATTAATTAAAAATTATACAAAATTTTTTACTGAAATTTTTAATTATTTAATTAAATCATTGCCTCGATATTATTGATATTATTTTTTAATAAATATATTATAAATATATTATAAATATATTATAAATATATTTACGGAAATTTATTTAATTAATTAAAAATAACTATTTTTTAATAAATATATTATAAATTAAGATCAAAACACTATTATTGATATTATTGATAAAGGGAAAAAGAAGCTAGACATAAATGTATTGCCTCGATATTCACGATATTTAATTTTTAAATATTCATCTGTAAGTAATTTTATTTAATTATTTATATATTTTGAAGTAATAAAGTGTTTTATTCACAATAATGATTGGGCATTATTTTTTGTAAATAAAATAGGGCAAAATAAGCTCAGATCATCAGTAGATGTACAAAAATATTATTAATGGATTTTTGAATAAAGATTTTTTGACTGGGCTTGAAACTTTCATCAATTTTGCATGTAGTAAAATGAGGTTGATGGATGGAGAACAAATTAAGTGTCCATGTACTGATCGCAAGTGTTAGAATATCCCTTTTCATGATGCAAACACAATAAGATATCATTTGGCTAAATATGGCTTTATGCCAAATTATTTTGTTTGGATTTATCTTAGGGAAAGTACAATTGCTCTAAATATTGAAAAAAATGAGGGTATTGAATCGTTTGTTTATGGTGAAGATTCATCAAACACATCCTATCGAATGATCACAAAAGCAGCTGGTACTGACTTCAGTATGGATTACATGGATGAACTACCTAATCCTGAAGCTCAGAAATTTTATGAAATGCTTAAAGCTGCAGATAAGGAGTTGTGGCCTGGTGGTAAAACACATTCACAATTCTCATTTGTGGCTTGACTAATGTGCATTAAGTCAGAAAATCATATGTCTGAGAAATTATTTGATCATGTGATAGAATTGATGAAGTAGATTGTTTCGAATAATCTTTTGATCACTAACAACTTTTACCACACTAAGAAGTTACTAGGAGGAATAGGTCTACTAGTGGAAAAAATTGATTGTTGTTTAAATGAATGCATGTTATATTGGGGCGGTGATAATGATTTAATTAGTTGTAAGTTTTGTGATCATCCTCGATTTAGGTAGACACCTCGTGTTGTAGATACGTGACAAAAATTAAAGGTTGTCTTTAAGAAGATGTATTATTTTCCATTAATTCCTTGATTACAGAGAATATATGCATCAAATGCTACAACAAATGATTTGAGTGGCAATCTAAGCATGATGTTGAAGAAGGGGTAATGTGTCATTCATCAGATTCACCTACTTGGAAGCATTTTAATTATATACATCAAGATTTTGCAGGAGAAAGTTGAAATGTGAGATTGGGTCTTTGCACTAATGGATTTCAGCCATTTGAGCAAACTGGACAATAGTATTCAACATGGCCAGTGATAGAGACACCTTATAACTTGCCTCCATGGTTTTGTATGAAGGAGCAATATATGTTTTTGTCAATATTGATTCTAGGGCCAAGAAATTTGAAAGACATGATGGATGTTTTCTTACAGCCTCTTATTGTAGAGTTAAATCATTTATGAGATGTTGGCGTGAATACATATGATATCTCAAATAAGCAAAATTTCATTATGCGAGCAACCCATATGTGGATGGTAAGTGACTTTTTTGTATATTCAATGTTGTCTGGCTAGAGTATTGTAGGGTGATTCGCATGCCCATTTTGCAAGGAAAATTCAGATGTATTTACCCTCAAATTTAGTGGTAAATAGTCATGGTTTGATAACCATCGTAAGTTTCTACCTACGAATCATTCATTTTGAAGAAATAGAACTGCATTTCTAAAAAATAAAACTGTGATGACAGTTGCACCAGTAGTTTGTTCAGGAGATGATATTATAATAGAGATTCAATGTTTGGGTTTGAAGAAGGTAACTAAAAAGGAAGATACTAGAAGTAATGGACCTATAAGCAAATTATGACAGAGATTCAAGAGATGATATTTGAGACTTACCCTATTGGAAGTCCAATTTAATTCATCATAACTTATATGTAATGCATATTGAAAAAAAAAGTTTTTGTCACTGTTTTCAACACTGTCCATAATGTAGATGCAAAAACAAAAAACACTTTAAAATCAACACAAAAGCTGATTGATTACTATTGGCAACCTGAATTGAAACTGAATAAGGAAACATGAAAATTTACTAAAGCTTGCTACACACTAGATTAGAAGGCAAGACAAATATTGTGTGAATGAGTTAAAAATTTGAAATTTTCTGATGGATATGTGTCAAATATGGGTAGATGCGTGAATATGAAGAATCTTTTGTTATTTGGAATGAAACATCATGACTTTCATGTATTTATACAGAGATTAATACCAATTGTATTCCGTGAAGTACTTTCACTAAGTGCTTGGTAGGTCCTTACAGAACCTTTTTTTTCAAACAACTAACTGAAACCACAATCAAAATAGATGACATAGTGAGGCTGGAGAATGACATTCACTTTTTATTTTGTAAGCTTGAACGGATATTCCCACCGAGTTCTTTTGAGTCGATGGAGCATTTGCCGGTCCATTTGGCATATGAAGCAAGGATCGTAGGGCCAGTGCAATTCAGGTGTATGTATCTTTTTGAGAGGTAAATACATATATATTGCTGTGTTTTATTATTTAGTACTTTAAGTATTATTGTAATTTAATCTAATTGAAACCTAACATTATTGATGTGGGCATCTTCGTAAGTTAAAATTGAATGTTAGAAACAATGCAAAAGTTGAAGGTTCAATTTGCAATGTATATTTAGTAGAAGAAGCATCATCATTTTGTTCTTATTATTTTGAGGATCATGACAATACAAATAATTGAAATGTGCCATGGAATTATGAAGTTCATGTGATGGTAGAAGATGATTCTGTGGACAAACTATCTATCTTCAAGCACCCTAAAAAAGCATTTGGAAAAGCAATGAAAAGATGTATGACAGATGAACAAAGCAACCTGGAGCTACGTTTTACTTAATTATGAGGTGGTTGCACCATATATTGAGTATGTATACCCAAAATGGTTGCAGGTTTAATCATAGTTTAATTTTATCTTTAATAGGAATTATTAAAAATTGATATGCTTCTTTTTCTCTTTTTTTATTTGTGCAGTATTTATGTTGAGTAGCTAAAATATAGGCATCCAATAATTTCCAGCAATTATGTCGATTATGTGCTAGAAACTGAATTTACGAATTGGTTAAAAAATTATGTGAGTATAATTAAGTTTTATATTTTTGAATTATTTAATTTATTAGTATCTTTTATTTGTTAATATCATTTTTTAGTTTATGTCACCGCCAATTGATCATTCAAATGGAGATTCAAATATTTTCATTCAGAATCTAAGTAAAGGCCCGTTTAGATATGTGACAACATATCCTGGGTATTTTGTTAATGGATATAAATTTTACACAATCGGTCATGGTTCATCTAAAATAACAATGAATAGTGGTGTATGCATTAAAGGCTCAGGTTATAGTGTAGATAAGATTGATTATTATGGCCAACTCAAAAAAGTTATTGAGTTGGAGTATCTTGGACTCAAAAATAACAAGAAAGTATTATTTAAGTGCTAGTGGTTTGATCCTATACAAAATGTAGGACAAAGATTCATTTAGATTATAAGCTAGTAGATGTTAACCATAAACACAGATATAATTGATGTGAGCCATTTATTATGGCTGCTCAAGCCAGTCAGGTATATTATTGTATAGATCCAAGTTTATCTCTTGATGAGAGAGATTGGTTGGTAATTTGTAAAATCAAAGCTCGGTCAAAATTTGATGTACCAATAACGCAACAAAGAAGTGCAGACTTAGAAATTGCACCAGCATTCTAGGAAGATGACATAAATAATATTGAGCCTATGATTGTAGATGAAGATCTAGAAAATTTATGTGACTCAAATGGTGGCACAATAGAAATTGAAGATGATCAATTTCTATCTGAAGATGAGTTTGAACTTCTATCGGAATCAGATGAAATATCAGAAAATCTATATGAGGATGATAGTGATGCAGATAATTAAATTTTTATAATTTTATTATAAATTTAAATTATCAAAGACTTTTTATATATTTTTAAAATATATCAGTATGTATTATTTAAAAATGCATGCTTGTTCATCATATCCCTATTCTTTGTTCTTTGTTTTATTTTGTACATCAGATGGCACCTAAAGGACGTGGCCGTGATGGAGGTGGACGTGGACACAGAAATGAACCAAATTAATCTAGTATGTTACATTATGTTATAGAATTAGTACCATATCATAGCCACCATATCCTGACTTCAACATCACAATCACCATATCCATTTCTATCACCATCACCATCATTGAGACCTCTACTATCACCTTTATCAGATGTAAGCCCACCATCCATTGTGCTTCATGCACAAACTTTTGATCATTCTCTATCTTCTACACCACATTTTACAATGATTGTTCCCTCATTTACAATACCAATGACATCATCAATTGTTGTGCCTTGCTCTACAATCAGTGTAAAGTTAGAAATTGAGATTGTGGATGAGAGGTAAAAGAAATATGTAAAAATGACTTGAAAAAAAATTTTGATATTACTGTCAGTGGTTTTTTTATATTGCTATGATTTGCTTGTTTTCAATGTTATTTATTATTTGTACAATTTTATTCCATCTCACAAGTGTTCGACTAAAATTAGAAAGGCTTTTAAGAAAATGGCTGATTCTAAAGCTTTCTCATGGAAGAAAGTTTCTGAATCGACAAAAGAGTCATATTTTAATGACTTTCAGGTAAAAATAATAAAACAAAAGAATTGAAAAATAATTATCTAATTACTTAACTTTTATGTTGGTTATTATTCAAGCAGTAAATAATTATGTACTTGTTGTTACTATAAATTCTTTTTACATTTTTCTATTTATAGAATCAGTGCACATTGGCACCCAAATTTGATGCAAAGATAACGTTATTATGGGAGATCAAAGCTGCTCAATGGTATTCTGATTTTGTCCATAAATTAAAAAAATTGAAAGAAAGGGCTGATTTTTTATCTGAGGAAGACTGACCTGAGTGGCATAATTATTGGGAGGAGCTAGATGTGAAGAAAAAATCAGATACTTCCAACAAAAATTAACGAAGTGAGGTAGCTAGACTAGGTAGAAGAATCTGTCGATACATTGGAAGTTCAAAGTCGATCATTGAGCATACTCCAGATTTGGCACAAATTTAAAATTCTAAACATTTCTATATTTTGTGGTTGTCCTAATAGTCCAATAAATAAAATCTCTGCATAGTTTTATTAATTTTGTTTATTTATTTATCATTTTTTATGACTGAATAAAAACATATTCTATGCTGGAGAATTAGGTCGAGATCCAAATTTTTATTAGATTTTTAGAAAGATGCATGGGAAGAAAGTGGATGGTCAGTATGTTGACAACAAGTTTCAGATGATTTCTGTAAGTAATTATTATATTAATTAGATTTTATAATATTATAGTACATTATGAAAATTATTTTGAAAGCAAAATATTTATTTTATTTTTTGTAAATCTAGAATAGTTTTTTTCTCTATTTTATCTCAAGACCTAATGGAGGAACGTGTGACAGTTGCTCATCAACAAGTTGAGGGTTCTATGGAACTTCAACCAATTGACTATGATCCTATTTATTTGGAGACAATAGGAGGTCGAAAGAAGCAGGGAGTGTACATAATCGGCTCTAAGGGAGTGACATTTTGTTATAGCAGTCATGCTTCTAATTCAACTGTCTCAGCAAAGGTGGATGATGCAGTCAAACAACAAGCACGGGAAACAAATGAATGTATTGTAGATATGGAGACTGAAATGAAAAAGAAGCATAAGTAGATAACTAATTTGATGGAAGAAATGCAAGAAATTAATGAGATTAAAAATGTAATGCAATAGCAGATGTCCTATATGGAGTCACAGTTAGTGACATTGGCGCAACAGATAGCATTTAGAGATCCAGTTGCGATTCCTCATAGGAGAGGCTAGCACTCCCTACAAATTATGAGGATGATTGAGTATGAGAGTTATTTTTGAATTGTTATTTATTTTTATCATCGTGTAGCAAATAATTATGATATTTTTTTGTATGTTTCAATTTTTTTATTCTGGTTTAATTCTTTGCTTTTCCGATTAACCAAATTATGAATCTTTGCAGGACATATTATGTGAGAGAAAAGAAAAAATTCTGATTCAAAGCATTCAGACATTACAATGGTCCTTCCATTGCATGGGCCCAATTTTTACCGATTTCAACTTTATAAAAAAGATGGCTAGCTTATCTTATCTTTATTATTCTAAAAACATTTTATTTTTGCACAGTTTTATCTCTAAATATAATTGTTAGACATCTTTTGGATTTTTGTTGAAGCTGTATGACAATCAATTTAATTTGTGTTTGTTCATGTCTATAATATTTGTTTTTATATATATGTAAATATGTTTTTTTGTCTCTAAATTTTTTGGGTAGAGTTTTAGCCTATTATAGGTATGTAAAAGTCTATTTTCAATAGTGGCAGTGATGGAAGTGATGGCAGTTGTGGTAGTGGAAGGGGCAGCGGCGGTAGCGGAAGTGGCAATGGCGGCAGTGGAAGCATCAGCAGCGGCAACAGCGACATAGGCGACAACGACGACAGCGGCGTCATTGGTGGCTACGGCGATAATAGTGGCATAGATGACATCAATGGCAGTAGCGGCAGAAAAAGTAGCAGTGGCAGTAGCGGCAGAAGCGGAAAAAACAGTAGCAGCGGCAACATCAACGGTAGCAGCGGCGGCAGAAGCGGCGGCGGCTAAGGTGGCGGTGGCAGGATCGGCTGTAGTAGCGACAACAGTGGTAGTGATAGTGGCATCAACATAAGTAGCAGCAGTAGCAGTGGCAGTGGCAGTGGCAGTGACAGGAGCGGTAGTGGTAGCAGGAGCATCAGCAACAGCAACAAATGTGGTATATACATACATACAATACTACAGTATTTTATGTACATATATACTGAGTATATATATGTACTTAGTGTATATGTGTGCATAATACTATAGTTTATATGTATGTATACTATAGTAATATATGTACAAGTGAAATACTAGTATATATGTACATATTTACTACAGTAATATATATTCATCAAAACATAGTTTTTTTTATTTATTTTGATTTGATTCGGTGGTTTAAATTTCGTACATTTATGGTGACGCATTGTTTTCCATACAAAGCTTGTATAAGTGAAAACATATTTCAACAAACATGATGCACCGTGATTCAGACTGCATTTTTGCAGCAGAAAGTTGGTGGTTGGAGGAGTAGAGGAAGAAAATGCAACGTCAATGCATTGATAGATTATACTTTATGCATAGTTGGTAGATACATTGATTAAATTTAATTTTTTTGTTTTAGTTATTTAAAATATTGTATTAAAATAAGTTTTTAAATGAATTTTTTTTGTTTAATTTAAAATTTTCATTTATAGTTTCTATTTCTATTAAATTTAATTTAAAAATTTTAAATTAGTTAATTACATTTTTGTTGAAACTGTATGACAATCAATTGTAATTTTTGTTTGTTCATGTCTATAATAATTATTTTTATATATCTGTGAATATGTTTGTGTTTCCCCAAATTATTTGGGTAAATTTTTAGCCTATTATAGGTATGTAAACCCCTATTATCAAAAGTGGTAGCTGCGGTAGTGGCGGCAGTAGTAGTAGTGACGGTAGTGGCGTCAACAGTGCCAGAAGCGGCAGCGGTGGCAGCGGCATCGGCAGTGGCACTGGCAGTGGCAGTAGCGGTATCGGCAGCAGCAACGTCAGAATCGGCGGCAACAATAGCGGTGACAGACATAACAGCAATGACAGCAGCTGCAGTGGAGGCAGTGGAGGAAGCAGTAGCATTAGCGGCAGCGGTGGCAACGGTGGCTATGGTGGTGGTGGGGGCATCAGTGGCTGTAGCAGCTGTAATGGCAGCAACAACAGCTGCAGCAGAAGAGGCAGCAATGGCAGGGGAGGCAGCAGCGGCAGTGACGGCTGCTATGGTAGTGGGGGTAGCACCAGCAGTAGCCATACTGGCAGGTGTGGCAACTAATGGCAAAGGCGGCAGCGATAGCGAAAGCAGCAGGAACGCAACAAATGTGCTATATACGTACATATATAGTCAGTATATATGTACATATAATTCTACAGTATTTTATGTACATATATTCTGAGTATATATGTACTCGGTATATATGTACGCATAATACTACAATTTATATGTACAAATAATACATTAATATATGTATGAGTGAAATGCTAGTATATATGTACATTTTTGCTGCAGTAATATATATTTATCAAAACATAGTTTTTTTTAATTTATTTTGATTTGATTTAGTTGTTTAAATTTCTTACAGAAGTGGTACCATATTGTTTCCCATACGATGCTTGTATAAGTGAATGGATTTTTCAACAGACATGAAGCACTGTGAAATGGACTGCTTTTTCGCAGCCAAAAGTTAGTGATCGGAGGAGTAGAGGAGAGAAAGTAACATTAATGCATTGATTGATTATACTTTATGCCCAGTCGGTAGATACATTGTTTACTAAGATGTAATATAATTTTTCTTATTTTTTTAGTTATTTAAAATATTGTATTAGAATATGGTATTCAATGAATTTTATTTGTTTAATTTAAAATTTTCATTTATAGTTTCTGTTTTTATTAAATTAAATATAAAAAAATTATTTTTTTAATTAAATTTTATTTTAAGCTGTATGACAATCACCTTTAAATTGTGTTTGTTCATGTCTATAATAACTATTTTTATATATCTGTGAAAATGTTTGTGTGTCTCTAAATTCTTTGGGTATAGTTTTAGCCTATTATAGGTATGTAAAATCCTATTATCAGTAGTAGTAGCAGCGGCAGCAGCGGCAGTGGAGACGAAAGCGACTATAGTGGCGGCGACGATAGTGGGAGCGGTAGTGATAGGAGCGGTAGCATCAGAGGAAGCGGCAGCGACAGCAGGAATGGCTACACTGGAAGCAGTGGTGGTAGTGGCAGTAGCAGCAGCTTCACCAAAAGCAGTGGCAGCGCCGAAAGCAACGGCAGAGGGGGCAATGGCAGTAGTTCTAGGAGCATCAGTGGGAGCAGTAGCAATAACACCAAATGAGGTATATACGTACAAATAAAGTTAGTATATACGTACATATAATACTTTAGTATTTTATGTACGTATATACTGAGTATATTTGTACTTTGTTTATATGTACACATAATATTGTTGTTTTTATGTACATACACTGTAGTAATATATGTACGAGTAAAATGCTAGCATATATTTACATATATACTACATGATTATATATGTATCAAAACATAATTTTTTTTAATTTGACTGAGTGGTTTAAATTTCTTATTGATATGATACCGTATTATTCTCATACAAATCGTCTATAAGTGATGGGATTTTACTCTAGACATTATGCGCCATGACCCAGACATCTTTGTCACAGTAGAAAAATGATGATCGGAGGAGCTGGGGGAGAAAAAGCAATGTCAATTAATGGATATATTATACTTTATGTATTCTCGGTAGATACATTTATGAATACGATGAAATACAATTTTGTTATTTTTTTTGTTTTAATTATGTAAAATATTGAATTAGAATAAGATATTAAATGATTTTAATTTTTGTTTAATATAAATTATTTATAGTTTCAATATTTATTCAATTTGATATAAAAATATTAAATTATTTAGCCAAAAAATTTTAATATAATTTAAATTCTAAAATAAATTTTGAAATTAAAATATCTAGGGAAAAATCCCTTGCTAAATTAGATAGGGAATTTTCCCTAGCTAATTTATCTTGGGAAATATTACAATTAGCGACTTATTTTCCTCGCTAATTTTATTTAGCTATGGACTATAACCGTCGGTAAAAATTATAGTCCAGCACTTTAGCTAGGGAATCATCCGTCATTATTTTCGTTTATGGAAAATCTCATTTTATCTTACTATTTTATCTAGTGAATTTGTCTTTTTTAGCAAGAGATTTTTTTCAACCCTAGCTTTTTAGCTAGGGACACTATCCTTCGCTAAATTTTAGCAAGAATCACTTTAGATAGAGAACTGATCCGTAGGTAATCCGTCACTATATCCTGTTTAGCAACAGAAAATACACATTTATCTAGGGAATTGTCCCAAGCTATATGGGATTTTTACTGTAGTATAAATAGATAGATAGATAGGTATATTGATTAATAGATAAAATGATATCCAGAATGATAGATAGATAGATAGGTATATTGATTAATATATAAAATGATATCCAGAATGATAGATAGACATATAGATAGACATATAGAAGGTAGATAGATAGATAGATATAAAGATAAATAGATAGACTGATAGATAGATAGATAGATAAATAGCTAGATAGATATGTAGATAGAAAGACAGACAAATAGAAAGAAAGGTTGATAGATAGACAGATAGACATACAAATAGATAGATAGATAGATAGATATACATATAGAAAGTAAGATAGATAGACATATAGATAGACAGATCGATAAACAGGTAGTTAGATAAATTGATAGAAAGAATAATAGTCAGATTGATGGACAGATTTATAGACAAATAAATAGACAGATAGATAGAAATATAGATAGATAGATAGATAGATAGAGAGACAGACAGATAAATAGATGGATATATAGATAGTAGACAAATAGCTAGACAATTAGATAGACGGATATATAGATATATAGATAGATGGACAGATACAGAGACAAATAGATAGATATATAAATAGATAGACAGATAGATAGGTAGATAAACAGATATACAGATAGACAGACATATTGATAGACGGATAAATAGAAAGATATATATATACAGAAAGATAGATAGATAGATGGTCAGATTGATAGACACAATGATAGACAAATAGATAGACAAAAAGTTAGTTCGATCGAATGTTTGATTTATAGACTTATTGATAGATAGATTGGTAGAAATATTGAGAGAAAGATAGATATAAATATATAAAATAGACAAATAGACATGTAGATAGACACATTGAAAGATAGATAAATAGATAGATAGATAGACATATAGATAGAAATAAAGATAGACAAATAGAAAGACAAATTGATACACATATTGATAGACATATAGATGTACATATAGATCGGTAGATAGATAGATTGATAGAAAGATAGATAGACACTAATAAATAAATAGATATACACATAGATAGAATGTAGGCAAATTGATAGACAAATAGATTGAAAGATAGATAGTTAGCTAGATAGACAAAAAGTTAGATAGATAGATCAATAGATAAATTGATAAACAAATAGATAGATAATGTGATATATAGATAGATAAATAGACAGATAGATAGACATATAGATAGAAAGATAGACAAATAGATAGATAAGCAAATAGATAAATATATAGACATATTGATAGATAGATAGATAGATATATCTATAGATGTATAGACAGATATATAAATAGATTATGGATAGATAGATTGATAAATAAATAAAAAGATAAAAAGATAGATAGATAAATAGATTGATAGCATACATTTAAAAAGAAAGAAAATATAAATAAATTGATACACAAAAAGATTTATAGAGTAATAGGCAAATTTAAAGACAGAAAGACAGACAGATAGATAGATAGATAGATAGAATGATTGATTGATAGATAAATTGATAGAATGATAGACAAACATATATATAGACAGATAGATAAACCAATAGAAAGACAGATTGATAAATAGATAGATAGATTGATTGATTGATTGAAAGATATAATGATATATAGATACACAAATAGATAGATAAAAAAATAGATTGATAGATAGAAAGATAGATAGATAGATAGATAGATAGATTGAATTAATGATTAAAATACAAATAGTTAGATTTATAGACATATTGATAGACAAATAGATATAAAGATAGATAAATAGATATATAGAGAAATAATAGATAGATAAATAGATATATTGATAGATTGATAAATAGACAGCTAGATAGACAAAAAGATAGATTGATAGATGGATACATATATTGATAAATATATTGAAAGGCATAAAGATACATAGATTGATATACAGATTGATAGATAGATTGATAGACAGACAGACAGATAGATAGATATATAGATTGATTGATTGATTGATTGATAGATAGATAAATAAATAGATACATACATAGATAGATAGATAAATATATTAATATACATTTTGATAGATAGAATAATAGACAATTAGATAGACAGATATATAATTCGATAGATATATAGCTAGAAAGAAAGATAGTTAGTTAGATTGATAGATATATAGATAGATATATCGACATATAGATAGATAGATATATATATATACACAAATAGATATACAAATAGATGGATAGTTAGATAATTAGATAGATAGATATATTGATTGATGGATAAATAGATAGAAAGATATATAGATAGACAAATATATAGGTAGATAGATAGATTGATTGATTGATTGATTGACATAGACAGATAGATAGGTAGATAGATAAATAGACCGATAGAAATACAGAATGATAAATAAATAGATAGTTTGAAAGATAGACATATTGATAGATTGATCAATAGATAGATATATATATTTATATATAGAATCATTGATTGATAAATAGATTTTTAGTTAAAATTATAGACAGATAAATATAAACATAGATAAACAGATAGATATACATATATATAAATAGATAGATAGATATATAGATAGATATAAAGATAAATAGAATCATAGATTGATAGATAGATTAATAGACATAGATATACAGATAGATATATAGACATATAGATATACATATAGATATATAGATATACAGATAGATAGATAGCATGATAGACAAAAAGATAAATAGATAAATTAATTGATATATAGATAATTAGATAGATAGATATATATATAGATGAATCATTGATTGATAGACATATAGATAGATAGATTTATAGATAGATTGATAGACGGATAGATATAAAGATAGATGAACTGTCAGATATACAAATATATAGATAGATTTTGAGATAGATATATACATAGATAGATATATAGATAGATAGATAGATATACAAATAGAAATATAAATAGATACATATTTTTGATAGACAGATTAATTGACATATAGATATACAGATAGTTAGATAGATAGATCGATCGATGTACAAATAGATAAACAGAATGATAGACAAATAGAAAAATAGATAGAGAGATATATAGATATATTGATAAACAGAATGATAGATAGAATAATATACAGATAGATTGACAGATAGATAGATATATAGATAGGTATATATAAAAATAGATATATAGATAGATAGATAGATAGAGAGATAGAAAGATAGATAGAATGATAGTTAGATAGGCAGATAGATATATAGACAGATAATTAGATAGAGAGATAGATAAATCAACAGATAGATAGGCATATATATAGCTATATATATATATACAGATAGATAGATAAATAGATAGTTAGATAGATATACAGACAGAAAGATAGATAGATAGATAGATAGATAGATACATAAATAGATAGACAGATAGACAGACAGATAGATCAACAAAGAGATATATAGATATAAAGATAGAAAGATAAGCAAATAGATATATTGATATATAGATAGATTTATAGAAAGAAAGATAGATAGATAGTAAACAATAGATATAGAATGATTAATTAATAGACATATTGATAGAAGATTGATAGATAGATAGATATAAAAATAGATAAAGATATAGATAGATAAATAGACAGATAGATAGTCAGATAGATAAATAGTTAGAGAGATAGATAAAGATATAGAAATGCAAATAGAAGCATAGATTTATAGATTGATTGGTAAAAAGATAGATAGACAAATAGATAGATATATATATATATATATATATATATATATATGTATATGTATATATATGTGTGTGTGTGTGTGTGTATGTGTGTGTGTGTGTGTCTGTGTGTATGTGTATACACATAGATAGAATGATAGACAGAATGATTAACAAAATGATAGATAGATTGATAGATAGATAGATATATAAATATATAGACATATAGATAGAAGATAGATAAATAAACAAATTGATAGAAACATAGATAGATAGACAAATAGGCTTATAGATAGACAAACATAAAGATAGATGGATAGATAGATAGGTATACAGATTGATGGACAAATAGATAGACTGATAGATTGATAGAAAGATAAATAGATAGATAGATAGATAACCATATACATTGATAGATAAATAAATAGATTTATCGACAAATAGATTTTATATAAATAGATAGACAGATAGATAGATAGATAGATAGATAGACAAATAAGATAGATAGACAAATTTATAGATGGATTATAGACATATTGAAAGAATGAAAGAAAGAAAGAAAAATAGATAGATATATAGAATGATTTAATGATAGATAGATTGATAGAAAAAAAATTTGGAAAAATTGATTGATGAGTTCATAGATATATTGATCTAAAGATTGATAGATAGATAGATATGCATATTGATAAATAAATAGATAGACAAATAGATCGATAGATTATATGACAAAAACAAAGATAGATAGATAGACAGACAGATAGATATAGATAGATATAAAGATATACAAACACATAGACAAATTAGAGAGGCAAATAAATAGTCAAACGTACAGATAAACAAATAGATAGATAGACACACAAATAGATAGATAGATAGATAGGTAAATAGGCTGAAAGATTGATTGATAGATAGATAGATAGACAGACAGATAGAGAGAGATATATATAGATAGTTTGATAGACAATTTTATAAAAAGATTGATAGATAGATTAATAGATAAATTGATATAAAGAATGAAAGATAGCTAGAAAGAATTAAAGATAGCTAGAAAGATAGATAGATAGACATATTGATAGATAAATATATAGAAAATTAGATAGTAAAATAGATAGATAAATAGTTAGCAAGATAGATTAGCAGATTATTAGACAAATAGATAGATAGATAGATAGATATACAGATATATAGACATAGACATGGATAGATAGATATACAAATAGAAAGACAATTAGATAGAAAGATAGATAAATAGAATAATAAATAAGCAGATAGATAGAGAGATAATTATATATTTAGAAAGTCGGATAGAAACATAGATAGGTAGACAGAAGGATTAACAAATAGATATAATTATATATAGATAAATAGATAGATAGTTAAATAGATAGATAGAGAGATAGATTGTCATATAGATAGATAAAAAGATTGATAGATTGATAGACAAATAGAAAAAATATACATAGTCAGATTGATCAATATAAGGAAAGAAAGATATGTAGGTAGGTAGACAAACAGATAGATAGATATAAAGATTTACATATCGATAGATAGATAAATAGACAAATAGATAGATAGATACACAGATATATAGATATTTAGATGTATATATTCAAAGATAGATACATACATAATAGATAGAAAGATACATAAAAAGATTGACAGATAGATAAAAAAATAAATATACAGATTGATAGAAAGATTGAGAGATAGATAAAAAAATAGATATATAGTTAGATAGATAGACAGATGTATAGATAGAAACATACATAGATAAATATATAGATTAATAGACAGATAAATAGATAGACAAATATATAGAGAGATAACTAGATAAATAGATCGATAGATAGAATGATTGATTGAGAGATAGACAAAAAGATATACAGATTGATAGTTAGATATATAGTTAGATAGATAAATAGATAGATCGACATATATATAGATAGTTAGATAGATAGATAGATAAATAAATAAACATTTATATAGAAAAATGATAGACAGATAGATTGATTGATTGATAAAAACACAAACAGACAGATATATAGATTGAAATATAGAAAGATATATAGATAGTTAGATATATAGATATAGATTTTATCTATCTATCTATCTATTTTTCAATTTATCTATGTATCTGTCTATATTTCTATATGTCTATCAGACTATCTATCTATATGTCTATCTTTATGTCTCTCAATCTATATGTCTATCATTCTATTTGTCTATTTATCTATCTATTATTTATCATCTTGCTCTTGCATATATATATATATATATATATATATATATCTCTCTCTCTCTCTCTCTTTCTATCTATTTATCTTTCTATCTTTATATCTATAGATAGATACAAAGATAGAATGATATATTGATATATAGATATATAATTAACTAGATAGATTGATAAATAGACAAATAGATAGATAGATAAATAGACAGAGAGACAAATAGATAGATAGATATATAGATAGACACATAGATAGATAGGCAAATAGATTGATAGATATATAGATTGACATTTAGGCAAATAGATAAATGATAGATATATAGATAGATAGAATGATAGTCAAATAGATATATAAATAGATAGACAGATAGATCGTAAGACAGATAGACATTTAGATAGATAGATAGATAGTCACATAGTTAGATAGATAGATTGTTATATTGACAGATAGAAAAATAAATAGATAGATAGATAGACAAATAGTATGATAGATAGATATATAGATAGATTCATGAATAGGTAGATAGATAAATAAAAAGATAGATTGATAGATAGCTAGATTGATTGTCATATTAATAGATAGACAGACAGATAGTTAGTTAGTTAGAGAGATATACATATAATAAATAGACTGATAGATAGATTGATAGATTGTTAGATAGAAAATAGTTAGATATATAGATATGTATATAGTCAAATATATAGATATCCTATATATATATATATATATATATATATATATATAGAAAGATAGATAGATAGATAGATTATTGGATAAAGAGATTTATAGACAGGCATACATGCATATTGATAGATAGATAGTTAGATATATAACAGATAGAAAGATGAGAGGATAGAATGATAGATCGATAGCATATACATGATATATAGACAAATGATGGATATATGGATAAACAGTAGACAAATAAACATATAGATAGAATATGATAGATAGTCAAGTAGATGTATTAGATAAATAGATTGATAGTTAAATAGAATAATAGAATGATAGAAAGTACCCTAACACATAAAATTGTTTGTTAAGCAATGTAAATATAGCTAAGGAAAATATTCTATCGATTGCATGGGTTTAGCTTGAGAATAGTCAATAGCTTGTTAGATTTTACATTGAATTAAAAATTTGCAATGAATTTTGATGGATTTGTGATGGATATATTTTGATTGATAAATTTTCCTAGCTAATATTATCATAGATATTTGTGCAAATAATCATAATAATATTAGAAATGACTTTAATGATAGATTTTTCTTAGCTAATTAGTTCGAAACAAAATCCATCACAAAATAATTATTTGAATTTTCTTTACAATTTTATAATTAATTGTAAGTGATTATTATTTAAATGATAATTTTCACAAAATATATGCTTTTTGCTATGGATTTTTCTTAGCTATTTGTGCTAGGTAAAATTTCATCGCTAATCTATACTAATTTAATTTTTATTTAATGTATTATTCATTTTAATATTATATGTAATTTTGTATATTAAAGTTCGCCATGTTCTATGGATGAGCAATACTTGAAAGATACCTTATCCTCATATAATTATAAAAATTGGATATTATAAATAAATAATTTAAATTATATATATATATATACGAATAGGAACTTATATTAATAAAGACTAGAATAACTTTTTATATTAATAAAGACTTATTAAAGGTATACCAATATATTGCTTGAATAAATTCTTCTCATCAATATCATTAGAGGTATATTAATAAATACGAATATAACCAAAATAAATACGAATATATAGCTTGAATAAGATGAATTGCTTCTCCTAATCAATATTATAAATAATATTATTTATTTTTTTATTATTCTATTATTTTATTTTTTCTATTTTTTTATTTTTCTATTTTTTTATTTTTTTATTTTTTTATTTTTTATTTTTTTATTTTTTATTTTTTTTATTTTTTTATTTTTTTATTTTTTTATTTTTTTATTTTTATTTTTATTTTTTTTATTTTTTATTTTTTTTATTTTTTTATTTTTTATTTTTTTATTTTTTTATTTTTTATTTTTTATTTTTTATTTTTTTATTTTTTTATTTTTTATTTTTTTATTTTTTTATTTTTTTATTTTTTTATTTTTTATTTTTTTTTTTTTTATTTTTTTATTTTTTATTTTTTATTTTTATTTTTTGATATATTTTATTATGTTTAAATGACAAAACTTGATGAATATTGTATATGATATGTGATATAATCAATAAACTCGATTTTTTTTTCATTTTTTTAATGTTGACATGCCTTTTTAAAGGGGTAATTTCATTAAGAGTAACTATATATTTTAGTTTTAATGCTATTTTTTTAAAAAACTTAAATAGTATTAGAGTTTTTTAATTAAATATTTTAATTTGAATCTATTTTGCATATTATTTAGAAAAAAAAATTAAATATGTTGAATTGTGGTGCTGGAGACTAGAGCTTGTAAGTTGCTTTTCTTAACTGCGAACATGAATCCCTCACAAGTCACAACAGTAGGACTGATCATGGTCCTCCATTCTCCTGGCTCTCTATTCCTCATCATCTCTGTCACAACTCACTTCGATATCATCATGATGTGCTTCATGTAAAGATATGTGGAAGTACATGTGACTTCTTAAGAATTCCTTCTCGATCAATGATCGTGGCCTTGTTTCTTTCGGTTTTTTCCCATTAATGAGGTGCCCTAACGACAACCATCAAATCTTTCTCCAAGTTTAAATGCGAGCGATTCTTTCTTTTATTTCTGTCTTAGAGTGGATCAATTTGTTTGAATCTGTCCTATCAAGTTGTAT
>JAREIK010000017.1:0-22767 GCA_029783825.1 Sapria himalayana
ATTCCCATGCTATTGGGAGCCTCAAGTATCGTATGGTGTGCACCCAACCTGATATTGCTCATGTAGTAAGTGTAGTGAATAGGTTTATGATAAACCCTGGTCAAGAGTACAAGAAAGCTGTTAAAAGGACGCTTAGGTACCTCAAGGGGACTTCTGATGTTTGTTTGATATTTGGTAATGAATATCAACTCATAATGGCATGATATTCTGATTCTAATAATGGAGGAGATGTTGAAAGCCGATGGTCTATGACTAGCTATGTCATCACTATATTGGGATCTGTAGTTAGCTGAAAAGCCACTCTGCAATCTTCTATTACTTTATCCTTTACTGAAGTAGAGTATATGGCTCTAAATGAAGCTACGAGGTAAGTGATATGGTTGAAAGGTTATCTAAAAGCCCTTAGTTATTATGAAAAGGTTGCGATAGTTTTTTGTGACAACCACGATGCTATTTGTTTAGCAAAAGAATGAGTGTGCAATGAGAGGACAAAGCACAATGATGTGCGATATTATTTCTTTTGATCTGAGAAGAACATACAAGTGAAAAAGATTGGAACTTATAATAATCCAACTGACATGTTTAACAAACTTGTCACTCTGAAAAAATTAAGACATTGCTTTGACTTGGTGAATATATGAAATAAAATGTAGTCCAAAGAGAACTAATTGTTTATGGAGAGTATTTCTCTATCTTTGTGAAAAACAAATTAAGGTGGAGATTGTAGTAATAATTTATTTTGATTATCTATTTTTATAACCAAATATTTTTTATGTTATATTATTTTATTGTAAATGCAAGAATTAAAAAATTGAGAGAGATTGTGAATGTAGCAATGGAAAATAACAGGTGTCCCGATGCTTAGTCAGTGGGCCAACAATTTTTTAAGCAAAATCTAGTCCATTCAAGTTATCCGACCCACTCTGATCATCGATATTAAAAACATAGAATATAATATATATATATATATATATATATATTTCTATCTATCTATCTATCTATATATATATATTTATTTCTTATAGAAAGATAGACAGATAACTATCTAATATATATAATATATATTATATATATAATATATATATATATATAAATAGATAGATAGATAGACAAATAGATATATATATATATATATATACATAATATATATTTATGCATGTATATACAAAAGTATATTTGATTATGGATAAATATTACTATCATCTTCAACACCAAATTTTATCTAAACTTATGTATATATACATTTGTATATATATAAATATAGCTATATAGATATATACTATTAAACATATAGTGAAGATTATATAGATACATATAATATATAACACTTGTTATGAAATATTTTTGGGTTTTGAATATCATATACCAAATGAATATTATTAATTATGAATATCATATACCAATTCAACAATATTTCAAAATTAATTTAGATGATCATGAGGATTGTATGTAGTAAAAAGAGATCTAGTTAGTGATTATCACTTCAATAAAACATGAATAATGTCCCCCCCCCCCCCCTCACTACTACTTTTTCTAATGTCTAGACGTAGCTAAGCTTACAAATTCTCCAGCATATTTTTCTACTACTATTTTCTCCATCAAACCATTTTTTCCTGATTTAGATGGACATAGAGTGAGCAGAAAGAAAAAAAAAGAACAAATATTAAATGGACCAAAGGACATGGTTATAGAAGTTACATATAGTGAACTTGTCTACCTTTATACAGAAAAACTCTTATGAACTATGAGGCATGATAAATGTTATGCCTGGTCAATCTTGCTTTCAAAATAATACCCGATGCTCCTCAATCCCGATCCTTTAATTTTTTCCAGGTCTGGTTAACGGATGTTTCATTTCTCTCCACTGATGAAAATATTTGCTAGCTCTGATTCCCTTTGTGTTTTCATTTCATTATGCCCATCTACAATTGAGGGAAATGTTTATAGTCAAAGAATCAACAACAACAACAATCATGTTTGCAGAAGAGAATACTAATGTTTTTTTTTTATGGATTTGAAGAAGAAGAATGAAGAAAAATTAAGCTATGGGAGTGGAAAAAAGAAGAGATGACTAACAATAGATCAAGTGAAGGCATTGGAGAAGAACAACGATGCCACCAAATAAATATCCTCCTATTTAGCTACACATAGGCAAAAATCATGTCCCCACAAATTGGTCACAATTTCTTCTTCATGAAATAAGAAGATAAGAGCTTTGAGACTGGAAATCCAGTGAAAGACTTGCGTTGGAGTAACTCTTTCAACTTATCATCACATATTATTATTTGCCTATCTGATGGGACCTTTTTAAAAAACAAAAACATTTAATGATTAATTGAAATTAAAGAATAGCATCATGGATTCTCATTGGGGGGGGGGGGGGGGGGGGGGGTGCGGGAGGCGAAGATAGAGGTGTCAACCGGGCCGGCCCGGCCAAGCCCGGCATGAGGCACGGCACGGTTGAGCCGTGCCTGGGCCGGCCCTGCACGGAAAAATTCCGTGCCCGGGTTAGGCACGAGCCGTGCCGTGCTTGACCCGGCACGGTTCGGCCCGCGGCACGGCACACCTGCACGGGTTTGTCCCGTTCCGGGTGTCCCATGTGCCCGACCCCATGATAGCCCCTCCCGCAAAAAAGACAACGGGTCGGGTCTGATTCGACCCGACCCACGGTCCCCCCAAATCCCGACCCGTACGGACATGCAAGCTCGAGCGGGCCCGGCACGGAAGCACGATCGTGCCCTAAAAAAATGGGTCGGGCTGGCCCGTCCCGGCCCGTTTGACACCTCTAGGCGAAGACGATGGATGTTGGCATACTTGTAGATTATTTTTTATATACAGTTTCGCATCTTCTTTACAACATCAGAATAGGATAATGCATCTTCACACGTACAAATAAATTTTATAAAAGCATATGAAAGAGGAATATAACGCTAGAAATCTAGAAGTTTTCTTCTTCTCTTGTTTCTCTCTCGGCTTTGATTCATCATCTGAAGCTTTGAAGCATGAATATTTATTCAGACACTTTACAAATTGACTTCATCATAACATATTTAACCCTCAAAAACTTTTACCTGTCTCATCTTCTTCCCTCCCTTTTCTTTGATTTCTTGTTCTTTTGAGTTTAGTTATCCATGGCTATATGGGGTCAAAAAAAACATTTTATTCAATCATTAAACGTAACAAATTGATAAGCATGCATGAGAAAATGTAATAAATTTCATATTCAAGAATATGTTACATTTACATTAAAAAAAGTCTCTAATTTCCCACTTTGTTTTTTTAGCTATCAATGTTAACTCAAATTATACATAATAAAAAGTATATTTGGAAAGATTATTTTTTATCTAATACATATTAGCATATGTGCATGCATATATATATATATAAGCTTTCTTACAATACACAAGGCTCTAATCTCATGGAGTTTAGTACAGTAAATTTTTCAAGGATGAGTGCCTCCTTTGAGGTATAGTAGGTTTTCCACTAGCCCAATTGGCCCCTGGAGTTGCACCTTGTAAAAAAAATTAAGATCTAATGTTCTTAGGCTTGCCCCCTTGGAGGTTGCAAGTTCGGTTCCTATGAGCTACCATTAAACCACTAGGACATGAAACTATGCCTCTTAGAAGGTATAGTTGGTTTGCGTCTAGGTCTAGCCCAATTGACCCAGAAAGTTTCACCTATTTAATAAAAAATTAAGATTTAATGCTCTTAGGCAAAGATACTTACCAATCATACAAATGTACATCATATATATATATATATATATATATATATATATATATATATATATCATTAAATATTTATAAATTATAAATGATAATCTCATTAGTATTTAATGTGGAAAGCATAATACCCACATGTTCATGTTTTAAAAAAGAAAAAAGTAGAAATACAAAGAAATAATGAAGATACCACCACTCTCATTCAATGGCCATATGTGCTTGGAAAAAGCTTTATTCATTTGAAACATGTCGATAGAATCAAAATAAAAAAAGTATGCAATGCTTCGTCACATATAATTTTTTGTTTATTTTGTGGATGTTGCAATTCTTCTTCCATATAAATGCCCAAAGCTTCTTTACCACCTACATGAACGGTTAAACATAGGAGAAAGAACAATTTGTGTGGATTATGGGGGCATAACAAATCAATGCTAGAAAAATGAAAATCAAACCAAGAATGTGAATGCCAACTGAAATGGCATGCAAAAAAGGGTCTTGATGACAACACTTCATACCTCAATTCTTGCTAATTCAATCTTTTGTAAAGTTCTGAAGATGTTTAGAAAGTCCACATAACTTGGTAAAGTCACTTCCCCTTTTTGAACTTTTTTGCCCATCTGAGTTATCCTACACAATAACAAACCAACATTAAAATTTCCTGTCAATGTCAATCACCTGATGTTCACTGCATAATAACAACCATGCCACCACCATGTTTAGCAAACTTCAATAGTGATGTCTATTTTAATATTCAGAGACCATCAGTATTTCAGTGACCATTGATTATTTTCTGGTTTTATGATATTTGTTGAATCCATTTCCTAAAGATGGAAGGGGAGAAAAAATTTCTTGAAAGATGCTCTTTATTCTTCATAGACCATCATAATTAATTGTAGTCAAATTCATGCTTTCATTTGATTTATTTTGAATTTGATTATTAATCTCAATAACAAAATTATGGTTTTTGGAATAACGAGCATCAAATGCAATTTTACACCCACCAGATTTCACATATTAATAGGATGAACTAAGAATCATGAAAGATGATAGAGTTTCAACTAGTTAATGTATGAAGTACCTACTTTTTTTTGCTTGTTGGGACCTATGACTCCTCATCGTTGTCTTCATCTTTCTGATGATCCTTGCTCACTTTTTTTCTTATGGAGAAATCATTTTAGTTTTTGCCCGCCTCTGGCTCCTCAATTGTTGGGCTAGTAATGGCTTCATTCTGCGATACTTGGTTTGTCTCAAGGGTTTCAAGAAAACTGTCAATTTGGGCTTTGATTAAGATTTTCGGATTTGACAATTCCTAGACAAATTCCGAATCAAGTTTCAAGTGAATCCTGCTAGTCGTAGCTATAAAAAGGTTTAAATCATGCAGTATTTCCTGGAGACGTGTTCCTAGATCTGAGTCCAACACCATGTTCTTCCCTTCAGTATTTTAAAGTTTAAAATTCTAACAATTTATAATTAATCTAATAAAAAATATATAATAAAAATTTTATTAAGAAAATCCATGCAAAGTAATTTGCCACCATAACAAAAAGGTAGCACGACAATTTTTTTATTATCCTGACCTAATTCTACTAGGTTGTGTTTGGTTTGGGTCGAGCAAAAACCACGAACCTCATGGTATAGTTAGCACCTAGAAGCACCTTGATATTTTTAAAATTTGTGGCAATTCCTACAAGCAGCTCAGGGACATACATCAATGTGAAAATTCTTTTTTGTAATATTGGAAAGTTTCCTGCTACACCTACAATAGCAACATGAGAGCTCAAAATTGGTATCATATTCAGGGGTACAATCAGTCAATTTCCATGATAGACCAATTGTGGCATTATGCTGGTGTTGTTATTGACATGTTTAGATAGGTTTAGACAAGGAACAATACTTGTGGTAGATTTGGTTAACGATTAAATTTCGAACAGAGGTCAACCATTGATCTCTTCTCTGTGAGCATTTTTTTTGAGAAGTTAGTTTGCTCAATTTAGTGATTGGGATTCATTGCACCCATCAGAAAGCTCTCTAGCTCTAGTTGTCATGTCAAGGATATTTTCGCACAAAGTAGTTCTATTAGAAATTTTCATCATGCACGAAAAGTAGAAAGAGGTTTGTATTTACTCTATATGCATTTAGATTGTTCTCGAGCTTTTACTTCCTCTGTTGTGCTCTCTACTTTATCAAATTGCACAATGCATCATCAATCATATAGCTAAGCCCCAAGCTTTTGTCAATCTTCTGCACAACATCTCGAAAATAGCCTCTGACTTCACAGATGATTCCAAACAGAATAATAGTCACATTATCATTAGTCCTACCAGACTATAGCCCTACCTAAGTCTCAACAACAAAATGTTCCCGAAATACCGGCTTCATGTAGATCACCCACTTGCCTTCTACTTCGTCCAAGTCAATCTCGTCATCAGTTTCCACCAACAAAAAATTGGCGCAAGGAGTGTTGTGAACAAGAGTAACACCTTTTATCACTTATCACCCATGACATAATCAATGAGAAGAAGGGAGCCACCCAAACTGTTCCACAAGGTTAAGCAATGAATAGTGAGCAAAGAGCAGCGAACAGTCTCGTACCAAGATATTATTTCTAACAAAATTTTAAAATTAACAAATATATATTTAATAAATAATATATCTAAATGCTGCCAAAATTTTTGCCTAAAAGCATCATTAAGTGTGAATTGGTTATTATTTATGTAACAATAACAATTCAATAAAAATATTAATCAATAAACTAATATGATGAATTTTGATGATCCTTAAAATTACTCGAATACACACATGCAATAAATGCAATTAATGTTGAAAGGATGAAAAACATTGTGTGAATAATTAATGAAAATGCAAAGGTCTTTTTTACAACTATTTAGATATGAATTCATCGATTGGCATGCCATATAGTAAATCATATATCAAATTATGATAGTCAAGCATGGAATCATGGATTAATAATTACAGATAGGGAATGGGGTTGAAGATTATGGAAGCACTCATTCTCGCCTCCAAATTAGTTGTTATCTCAATAAAACTGACAGTGATAACCTGTAATGCTCTTGACGTGGTGTACAAAAAATATCCTAGGTGAGTTTTAGGTTTTTATGCTCATGACTTGCTCATGACTTGCTCATGAATTGCTCATAACTTGGTGCATGAAACTGTGTTCATCACAGTTCCTCTCCCGAAAGGAACTATGATGAACATGGGCTAATTTTATGTTTTTATTTATAACCTATATATATATATATATATATATTATGATTATAAATTTTTATGAATTCAATATATTTTTATGAATATAATATGAAATAAATTTATATTTTTATGAATTCAAAATATTTGATATATTTTATAATTTATAAAAATTCTAAATTAACATAAAGTGAGAAGAATATGATAATAAATATATTTATTTTTTTAATTAGAATGGAATATAAAAAATTAATATTTAAGATCTTACTCAATGGTTTAATTATTATAAATTTCGATTGGGACAAAAATAAAACTTTAATTCAAATCAACTTAATGTGAGTTTGGTAGTAATTTTTAAAAGTGTTAATAAGGCAAAAAAACTATTTTAAGTTCTTTAGGACAAAAAAGTATCATTAGTAATAGTTTTAAAAATATTTTTGAAGCTCTAAAAAAATACTTGAAGTATTTTTTTAATATGCACTTGGTATAGATGTCAAATGGGTTGGACTAGCCAGGTCATGCCCGAAACTTGGCATTGTTCAGTCGTGCATGGCCTGGCACGGCATACTACAGTGCCGTGCCTGGGCCCGTGCTGGGCCCACCCTCAGCATGAGTCATGCCCGAAGCTTGGCACTGCTCAGCCATGCTTGGCATGGAATGACACAATACAGTGCTGTGCATGTGCCCATGTCGGGCGCACCTTCAGCATGAGTCATGTTGTGCCAAGTCGAAGGTTTTTGGCCTGCATGCCAAGCTATGAACGGCATGGGTGCCTGGCACGTGGGCAGAACATGCCAGTCTATGCATTGAGTGACGCCCAATGGGGAGACGATGTGCCGACACTAGATGGGCAAGGCTCAGCAAGCCCAACAGGCGATGGCAGCATGGCGGCATGGTGCCAAAACCTTAGTTTTAAAAAAATTGGCTGACTCATCCAGAACTGGCCAACCCAAACTGGGTCGAACAGCCCCTAACTCAAGTAGATTTTGGGATGTTGGCTCGTGTTGGGCCTACCCTCCAAAAACGCATGTCGTTCCAGGCATGGCTTGGTAGTATAGCATGTCGTGCATGATATGATACTTTAGCCAGGTTGGGCCTGATAAAACCATGCTGGGCTGACTCGGCCTGGCATGTTTGACACCTCTAGCACATGAATATATTTGTTTATAACAATTGAAGTATTCTTTTTATAATTCAAATTTTTTGTAAATATTTTTTTAAAAGATTCCGAAAATCATAAAAATATTTTTTAAAGAATATAAATATTTACTAAATTTATTGTTATTTCAGGTTTTTTGTAAATATATTTTTTTATAATCATACAAATAATAATTTCAGGTTTTTACTAATACAAATATTTATGTATGAACATTTATTAATTTAAAATATTTAAAAATTGTTTATAATTATTATATTAATTAATCTATGTTTTTATTAATACTGATATTTAAATATCATTATTAATTAAATCAAATATTATTTTGCAAATATTTTAAAAATAATATAATCTTATAAATAGTTAATTTAGGCTTTATTAATATAAAATTTTAATCATATTTAAATGTTTTTGTAATTTTTTATTTATATTATCGTATTTTTATAATTATATGAGGAGAATGCGTCTTTCAAGTATCCCTCTCCCATAGTCCATGACAAACTTTTGATATACAAAATTATATCAAATATCAAAAAAAATAATATATAAAACAAAAAAAATAATTTAGTATTGATTAATGATGGAAATAATTCGTGTTAAATAGCTTGGGAAAATCCCTAACTAAATACATATATTTTATGAAAATTATAATTTACGGAATAATCACTTGCTATTAATATATAATTGTAAAAAGGAATTTCAAAATATTAATTTAGGTAGAGATTTTTTTCTCGAGATAATTAGCTAGGAAAAATTCATCTCTAAATTCAGTGCTAAATTTGTCATCATTCTTTGTGCCAAAATCTACGACAATATTAGGTAAGAATATTTTTCAACCAGGAATTTCAATCATTAATCTGTCATAAATCCAACACAAATTTGTCATTCAATGTAAAATCAAATATTTCTTGCTAATTCGTAGCTAATCCCTGGCAAATTAGCCAGGGATTATTACTCTAGCTAAATTTCCACATCTAAATAGACAATTTCTTATAGTGAAATAGAAAGATGGATAGAAAAATAGAGAGATAGATAGATAGATAGACACATAGATAAATAAATAGATATATAAATAGATATATACACAAATAGATAGACAGAAAGATAGTTAGATAGATAGATAAATAGGAGGATAAATAGAAGGATAAATAGATTGATAGATAGAAAGAAGGAAAGAAAGAAAGATAGATAGATAGTCATATAGAAATATATATATATATATATATATACAGATAAATATATAGATAGTAGATATATAGTTTGATTGATAAAATGATAAATAGAGATATGATATTTAGATTGATAAAAAGATTGATAGATAAATTGATAGATTATTAGACAAATTGATTTATATTGATAGATTGTTTAATTGAATGATTGATTGATAGATAAATTGAATGATTGATAGACAAATAGATAGACAGATAGATATAGATAGATATACAGAAAGAAAGAAAGATAGATGGATAGATAGATAGTTAGATAGATATATAGATAGATAAATAGGTAAAGACAGATAGATAGACAATTAGATAGATATATAGATATATAGAAAGATATACAAATATATAGGTAGATAGATGAATACATAGACATATAGATAGATAAATAGATAGATAGATAGATAGATAGATAGATTGATAGATTGATTGAAAGATAATTGAAAGGATAGAAAGATAGAAAGATAGATAGATAGATAGACAAATATATATATTTATTGATAGACAGATAGATAAATAAATAGATTGATAGATAGATATTTAGACAAAACTATAGATTGATAGATAAATATACAGATAAACAGATAGATAGAAAGATATATATAGATAGATAGATATATATATATATATACAATTAGATAGACATATAGATAGATAGATAAACATATAGATAGATAGATAGATAAACATATAGATAGACAGATATAAAAATAGATAGAGAAATAGATAGATAGATAGATAGATAGATATAAAAAATCAATAGATATATAGACAGATGGAATGACAGTAAGATAGACAAATAGATAAATAGATAGATAGATTAATTGATAGTATCATAGATAGTTAGATAGATAGACATATAAATAGATAGATGGATGGATAGACATGTAGATAGATAAATAAATAGATAGATATATAGATAGATATATAGACAGATAGAAAGATAGATAGATAGAAAAATAAATTTATATATAGACAGATAGATAGTCAGATAGATAGATAGATAGATAATTTGTATAAAGATATAGAGAGAAATATAGATAGATAGATAGCTTGATTGATTGACAAAAAGATAGATAGATTAATAGATTGATAGATAGACAAATAAAAAGATAGGTAGATGACAGACAGCCAAACAGACAAACAAATAGATAGATAGATAGATAGATAAACTGATAAATAGACAGACAAATAGAAAAATAGAAATAAAATAGATATACAGATAGATAGACAAATAGATAGGTAGAAAGATAAATAGATAGATAGAGAGATATATAGAGAGATAGTTGGAAAGATAAACATATATATAGAAAGATTGATCAATCGGTAGATAGTTAAAAAGATTTATATATAGTTTGATAGATAGATAGTTAGATAGATAGAGAAACAAATAGATAGATATAGATAAATAGATAGACATATAGATATATAATAAGATATATAAATAGATAGATAGACAAAAAATTAGCTAGATAGATATACATATTGATAACCATATAGATAGACAGATCGATAGATAGATAGGAAGATAGGCAAATAGTCACATAAACTGAGAGACAAAGATATATAGATACATAGATAGACAAATTTACAAATAGACAGATACTAAAATAGATAGATAGATAAGCAGACAGATAGACAGGTAGACAAATAGACACATAAACATATAGATACATAGATAGATAGATTATAGAGAGATAGACAATTAGACAGATAAAAAGATAGATAATAAACAAATAGAGAGTTAAATAGATAGAGAGATAGATAGATAGGCATGTAGATATATAGACATATAAAAAAAGATAGACAAATAGATAGATAGATAGATAGGCATGTAAATATATAGACATATAGACAAAAGATAGACAAACAGATAGATAGATAGATAGATAGATTGAATGATTGATTGATTGAAAGATAAACATATAAACTTATAAACTTATGGATAGATATGAAGATAGAGAGATAGATAGATAGATTGATTGACACATAGACAAAGTTAAATATAAATAGATAGACATATAGATAGATAAAAATTACAGCTAGATTTTTGATAGATAGACAAGTAAAAAGATAGTTAGATAGACAGGTCGATATATGGACATATTGATAGATAGAAAGAAGAAAGATAGACAGATAGACAAATAGACAAATTGAAAGATAGAAAGACAGATAGATATATAGACAGGTAGATAGATTTACATATAGATAGATATATAGATAGACAGATAGTAAGAAAGTTAGATTGATAGATACATAGATAGATATATAGACAAATAGATAGATAGCCAGATAGATAGAAAAACAAATTTATAGAAGGATTTATAGATAGATAAAAAGATAGACATATAGATAGAATGACAGATAGACAGATAAACACATATATAAAAGTATAGATATACAAATAGTAATTTAGACAGATAGACAGATAGACAGATAGATAGATAGATAGAGAGATAGATATATAGATAGATAGATTGATTGACATATCGATAGATAGACTTATAGACACATATACTTATAGACATATAGACAGATAAGCATATATACAAATAAACTTATAGACAAGTAGATAGATAAAGAAATATACAAAAAGATTTAGATATAGATAGACAAAAAGACAATTATACAGATAAACAAATAGATAGATAGACAAAGAGAGGTTGACATATAGTCATATAGCCAGATAGGCAGATAGATAGATATATAAATAGATGGATATTTAGATGGATAGATAGAAAAATAGATATATATATATATATATATATATATAATTACATAGATAAATATAAATATAAACAGATAAATAGAAAGATATAAAGATAGATAGTTAGATAGATAGACATATAGACATACATAGATGGATAGAGAGATAGATCTAAATTTAGTTAGATTTATAGAAGACAGGTAGACAGATAGAAAAATAGACAGATAGATAGGCATATAGCAAAATAGATAGATATAAAAATAGAATGAAAGATAGATAGACAAATAGACAGATAGATTGATTAACAGATAAATAGTTAAATAGATAGATAACCATATAGCTAGATAGATAGATAGATAGATAAAAAGAAAGATAGATAAAGAGATAGATAGATAGATAGACATATATATAGATAGACATACATATAGATAGATAGATAAATAGATAAATAGATAGATAGAATGATTGTTAGATAGATAAATCGATAGAGAGATAGACATACATACAATTAGAAAGATAGACAGACAGACAAATAGACAGACATACAAAAAGATAGACAGACAGACAAACACATATATAGATAGATAGATAGATAGAGATATATGTATATATATATATACATATATATTGTTAGACAGATATAAATATATAAATATATATAAATAGATATATTGTTAAACAGATAGATAGATATATATATACACTTATACAAATAGATAGACAGGTTGAAAGATAGATAGATTGAAAGAAAAAAAGGAGGAAAGATATATAGATAGATAGATAGACAGATAGGTCGATCGCCAGATAGGTAGATATACAGATAGATAGATAGATATATAGAAAGATATATAGATAGACAGATAGATACATAGAAAGATATATAGATTGACATATAGATTTATAGACAGATAGACAGATAGACAAATATGTAGATACACATATAAAAATATAGATAGATAGATAGATAGATCGATAGATAGACAGATAGACAAAAAGATAAATAGATAGATAGATAGATAAATAGATAGTTAGATAAACATATAGATAGAAGGATAATTAGACATATAGACAGATAGATACATAGATAGATAGATATATAGACAGATTAACAAATAGAATGATTGACATATAGACTTATAAACTAATAGACAGATAGGTCTATATACAAATATACAAAGAGATAGATAAACAAATAGACATTCAGACAGATAGATATATAGATAGATAGACAAATATACAAATTGATAGATAAATAGTTAGTAAGATATACCTATAGATAGAGAGACTGATAAATAGATAGATAGAAAGATAGATTGACATATATATAGTTAGACAGATAGCCAGAAAGCTTGATATGTAGATAGCTACATAGATTGATAAATTGATAGATATATAGAAAGATAGAAAGATAGACTTATAGACATATAGAGAGATAGTCAGATAGGTAAAGAGGCATATAGACAGATGGATATATAGAAAAATATAAATAAAGAAAGAAAGATAGATAGATAGACAAATAGACACATAGACATATAGACATTTAGTTAGAGAGATATATTGATATATAGATAAATAGATAGAAAGATAGATATATAAATAGATAGAAAAATAGAAAGATAAAAAGTAACGGAAATAGAAATATTGACAGAAAGATAGATAAAGAAATAGACAGATAGAAAGATAGACAGTTATACAGACAGACAAAAAGATAGATATACATTTAAATATATATATATATATATATATAGTGAGATAGATAGATAGATTTATAGATTTATAGATAGATAGGAAGATAGATTGATAGACATATAAATATATAGATAGATAGACAGATATTAGATAGTCAGATAGTTAGATAGATGATAGACACATAAATAGATATAAAGATAGAAAGATAGAAAGATAGAGAGATAGATAGATAGACAGATAGTCTGATATTTAGATATTCAGACACTTAAGCATATATATAGACATATAGACAGATAGAGAGATAAACAAATAGATAGAATGTTAGCTAGAGAGAGATAGATATACACATACATAGATATATATATATATATATATATATATATATACATAGAGAGAGATAGAAAGATAGATAGAATGATATAAAGATAGACAAATAGACAAACAACCAGACTGATAGATAGATAAATAGATAGATAGATAGACATATAAATAGATAGACACAAAGATAGATAGACAGATAGACATATAAATACATAGACACAAAGATCGATAGATATACATAGATATATAGACAGACATATAGATATACAGATAGACAGATATATAGATAGACATATAGATATTTAAAAAAAGATAGATAGAGAGATAGACAGATAGACAGATACACAAATATAAAGATAGACATATAGAAAGATAACCAAATAGATAATAGATAGATAGACATATAGAAATAAAGAAAGAAAGAAAGATAGATAGATAGTCAAAAGACAGATAGACAAAAAGAAAGACATATTGATAGATAGACAGATAAACAGATAGACAGATTGATAGATTGATAGATTGACAGATAGAACGATAGACATATAGACTTATATATAGATAGACATAGTTAAATAAACAAATATACAGATAGACAGAAAAACAGATATACATATCATTAGACAAATAGATAGATAGATAGTCATATTGATAGATAGATAGTTAGATATACATATAAATAGATAGACAGCTAGATTGATTGATTGATTGATAGAAAAATATATAGTGGGAAGGATAGATAGATAGACAGAAAGACAAATATACATATACACAGTTATAGAGATAGCCAGATAGCTAGATATGTAGATAGTTAAATAGATAGATAGAAACAAAGAACGAAAGAAAGATAGAAAGATAGAAAAATATATAGATAAATATAAATATATAGAGATAGATAGTTAGCAAATATATTAATAAAAAATAGAACCATAAATAGATAGATAGATACACAATTAGACAGATAGACATATAGACATATACCTAGATATATAGATAACCATATAGATAGATTATAGATACATAGAAAAACATATAAACAAATAGGCAGATAGATAGATTTGTAGATAGTCATATATATATAGATATACAAATTGAAAGAAAGATAGATAAATAGACAGATAGTCATATATTGTGAAGAGAGAATAATAAATAAATAAATAGATAGAAAGATAGTCATATAGATATACAAATAGATAGATAGATAGATAGATAGACAAACAGATAGATAGACAGATAGATAGATAGACAGATAGACATGTAGACAAATAGATATACATACAGATAGACCTAATAAACATATACACAGATAGACAGATAAACTTGGTAGAAAAAATTAAAAATAGACAAATAGAAAGATAGAAAGCAAGATAGATAGATAGATATATAGATAGACGGTTAGATAGATAGACATATATACATATAGTCAAATAGACAAATAGACAAATATATAGATAGAAAGATAGATATATAGACAGATAGAAAGATAAACAGATAGACAGATACATAAACAGATAAATAGATAAAAATATAAATAGACAAATAGATAGATAGATTGATTGATAGTTAAACAGATAGAAGATCAATAAATAAATAGATTGAGACATAGATAGATAGATAGACAAAATTACATATAGAATTATCGACAGATAGATAGACAAAAATACACATAGAATTATAGACAGATTAATAGATATGTAGATTGATAGATATATAGATAGACATATAGATACATAGACAATATTTAACAAATATATAGATAGTAATATGGACAAAAAGCCAGATATACAATTAGATAGTTAGATAGATAGTTAGACATATAAACAGATAGACAAAAAGACAGATAGATATATAGACATATAGACAAATAGACAGATTGATAGATTGACAAATACATAGATATATAGATAAACATATAGACTTATAGACAGATAGGTAGATAGATAGATAGATAGATAGATAGATAAAAAAATATATAGATAGAAATATAGACAGATAAATATATATAAATATTGATAGATAGATAGATAGATAGATAGTCATATATAAAGAATGATTGATAGACAAATAGATAGATATGTAGATAGATAGACAAATAGATAGATACGTAGATAGATAGATAGATAGATATACCAAGGACAGATAGATAGATAGATAGACAGATGACAGATAGACACATAGACAGATAGTTAAATTTTCAGATAGACATATTGACAAATAGATAGACAGACAGATAGATAGATAGATAAATAGAAAATTAGATAGAAAGATAGATAGACAAATTGATAGATTGACAAATTGACAGTAAGATAGAGAGATAGATATATAGATTAGTAAATAGATAGATAGATAGATAAACATGATAAACAGATTTATAGACTGAATAATAGATATATAGATAGATAAATAGATAGATAGACAGATAGACAAATAGACAAATAGATAGATAGCCACATAGATAGATAGATAAGTTTATAAATAAACAGATAGACAATTAGATAGATATAAAGATAGACATATAGACATATTGGTAGATAGAATAATAGAAAGTTAGACAGATAGACCGACACACACACACACACATACATATCCAGATAGACAGAAAGCTAGATAGATATATATATATATATATATATATATATATATATATATATAGATTGATATTTAAATAGATAGACACATAAATAGAAAGATAGATACATAGGCAGATAGACATATAAAGATGTATACTTATAGATAGATCGATATATCGATAGATTTATAGATAGATAGATAAAAGATAGATAGATAGAGAGCTAGAAAGCAAGAAAAATGGATAGATATAAAGATAGACACATAAAAAATAGAGATAGAGACAAATATACAGATTGCTAGATAAAGAGATAGAAAGGTAGACATATAGATAGATAGAAGTTAGATAGATAGATAGATAGACATAAATGATAGATAGATAGGTAGGCATATAGATATATAGACAGTATGAAATATATATAGATAGATAGATATACAAATATAAATAAAGACAAATATACACATAGGTAGATAGACATTAAGAAAGAAATACAAATATAAACCTAGATAGATAGATACCCAAATAGCTAGATAGGTACATAGATAGATAGATATATAGATTGATAGATAGAAAAAAAGAAAAAAGAAAGAAAGTTATCTGTCTATATATCTATCTATCTATCTATTTGGCTATCAATGTATCTAATTATCTATGTATCTATTTATCTATCTACACACACACACACACACACACATATATATATATATATGTCTACATGTCTCTCTATCTATTTATCAATCTATGTATCTGTGTATATGTCTACCATTCTATCTAATTATCTATATGTCTATCTGTATGTCTTTATATCTATCTTTCTCTATCTATTTTGCTATATATCTAACTATAAATCTGTTTATATGTCTATTTATATATCTATCTATCTATGTATATGTCTATATGACTATCTGTCTAACTAACTATCTATCTATCTATCTTTCTTTATCTATCTATCTTTCTATCATTCTATATATCTATCTATCTATATAAATATCTATCATTCTATCTAGCTATCCGGCTATTTGGCTATCTATATTTCTATCCATTTATCTATCTTTATATCTATCTTTCTATCTATCTTTCAATCTCTCTATCTTATACCTATCTAGCTATCGAGCTATCTAGCTATCTGTCTATCTATCTATCTATCTATATGTCTATCTATCTTTCTATCAATCTATATATATATATATATATATATATATATATATATATTAATCTATCTAACTGTCTATCTATCTATCTTTTAATCTTCTAATTGTCTATCAGTCTATCTATCTATCAGTCTGTTAATCTGCCTATTTATCATATATATATATATATATATCTATATATATGTATATCAATCTATCTATCTAATTGTCTGTTTATCTATCTATTTGTCTATCTGTATATATGTCTATCTTTCTACCTATCTATATGTCTATTTTTCTATATGTCTATCTGTCTATATGTCTATTTATCTATTTGTCTATCTATTTATCTATAAATCTATCTATGTGATATTTTTCTAATTATCTACATATCTATCTATATGTCTATCTCTCGATGTATCTATATATGTATCTATTATCTATCTAATTGTCTATCTATTTATCTATCTATTTGTCTATCTCTCTCATTATCTATCTATCTATTGTCTATCTATCTACATGTCTCTCTTTCAATATATATATATATATATCTTCCTTTTTATATGTCTATCTGTATATCTATCTATCGATCTATCATTCTATCTATTTATCTGTATATCTATATATCTATCTATCTGCCATTTTTTCTATTTGTATATCTATTTATCTATATGACTATTTATCAAATTTATTTATCTGGCTATCTCTGTTTATCTGTCTATATGTCTATCTTTCTTACTTCTATCATTCTATCTATCTATCCATCTATTTGTCTATATGTCAATATGCCTATCTATCTATATGTTTATAAGTCTATATGTCTATTTGTTAATATATAAATTTATCTATTTATCTATTTATCTATCTGTCTAATTATCTTTTGTCTATCTCTCTATCTTTCTACATGTCTAACAATCTATCTGTATATTTATCTATATATCTATATATCTATTTCCTACATTGTCTATATATCTATCTATAGGTCTATCTATTTATCTATCGATATGTCTATCTTTTTATCTGTCTATCTATTTATGTATCAATCTATCTATCTTTTTATCTATCTGTCTATATGTCTATCTTTCTATCTATCTACTTGTCTATCTTTCTATCTTACTATTTGTATATCTATCTATCTATATGTCTATCTTTCGTATATTTATCTACATGTATATCTGTGTATCAGTCTATCTATTTATATATCTACCTATCTATCACTCTATATGTCTATCTATCTAACTATATATTTATTTGTCTATCAGTTTATCTATCTATTTTTTATCTATCTATCTTTCTATATATCTATCTATCTATAAATCTATTTGTATATTTATCTATCTATCTATTTATCTGTCAATCTTTCCATCTATTTGTCTGTTTATTTATCTATCTTTCTTTCTATTTATCTGTCTATGTGTCTATCTATTTATCTTTTTGTATATCTGTCAATTTGTCTTTTTGTCTAGCTATCTATCTGTTAGTGTTTGTATTTATCTTTTTGTCTATCTAGCTATCTATCTATCTTTCTATTAATCTATCTGTCTATCTGGCTATCTGTCTGTTAATCAATCAATCTATCTATCTATCTA
This sequence comes from Sapria himalayana, assembly GCA_029783825.1. Taxonomy (NCBI): domain Eukaryota; kingdom Viridiplantae; phylum Streptophyta; class Magnoliopsida; order Malpighiales; family Rafflesiaceae; genus Sapria; species Sapria himalayana. The sequence goes on from JAREIK010000017.1 coordinate 19,308, forward strand.
TCTGTCTATCTATCTATTGATCTATATATCTACCAATTTTTCAATTTGCCTGTCTTTTTGTCTATCTGTCTATCAGTTTATTTGTCTATCTATCTATCAATCAAAATATCTATTTATCTATCTATCAATTTATCAATCAATCAGTCAATCAACCTATCTGGCTATCTATCTATCTGTCTATCTATCTGTATGTCTGTCTGTCTTTTATATATCTATTTATCTATCTGTTTATCTATCCATCTATTTCTCTATTTATCTATCTATCTGTCTATCTATGTATTTGCCTATCTAGCTTGTCTGTTTATCTCTCTATATGCTTGTCTGTTATCTTTTTATTTGGTTATTTATCTATTTGTCGATCTATTTATATGTAAATTTGTGTATCTATAAAATTTGTCTATTTGCCTTTCTCCCTTATATATATATATATATATCAGTCATGTCTGTCTATCTGTATGTCTATCTATCTGCATATCTGCCTTATCTTCTTATATTCCTATCTTTCGATTTATCTATCTGTCTATGTGTTTGTCTATGTGTATAACTATCTATCTATTTGTATATCTATCTATATATCTATATATATCTGTCTATCTATTGATCTATCTATCTATATCTCAATCCATCTTTTTATCAATCAATCATCTATCTATCTATCTATCTGTCTTTCTAGCTATTTGACAATCTGGACATCTGTCTAATTATCTATCTTGTTGTCTATCTATCAATCTATCAATCGGTCTATCTATCAATCTATATATCTATCTAGTTATCTTTTTGTCTATCTGTTAATCTTTCTTTCTGTCTAGCTGTCTATCTGTATGTGTGTGTATTTATATTTTTGTCTATTAGGCTATCTCACTATCTATCTATCTATTTGTCAATCAATCAATCAATCAATTTGTCTGTCTATCTATATATCTACCAATATCTAACACTATCTTTCTGTCATTTAATCTATCTATCTATTTATTTGTGTATCTGTCTATCTATCTATCTATCAATGTATTTATTTATCTATCTGTCTATCTATCTATCAATCTATATATCAATCAATCTATCTATTTGTCCATCTATCCATCTAATTTTCTATTTATCTATCTATCTGTTTATCTTTCTTCAATCTATATGTTTATCTATCTATCTATCTATCAGTCTATCTATCTATCTACCAATCTATCTATTTGTCTATTAGTCTATCTGTCTATCTATCTATCTATATGTTTATCTATCTATGTGTCTATCTATCAATCTGTGTATCTATCTATCTGTCTATCTATCTGTCTGTCTATCTAACTATATATCTATGTATCTTTCTATCTATATATTTGTCTATATTTCTATTTATCTATCTGTATATCTATCTATCTGTATATTTGTCTATCTATCTATCTTTTTGTATATTTGTCTATCAATATATCTGTCTATCTATCTATCTATCTATATATTTATCTATATATCTGTCTATATATCTATCTGTTTTCTATCATCTATCTATTATCTATCTATCTATTTATCTTTTTATCTATCTATCTATCTATTTTTCTATCTATTTGTTTATCTATTAATCTATATGTCTATATGTCAATCTATTTATATTTCTATAAGTCTATCTGTTTATCTATCTATCTGTCTAATTATTTCTTTGACTATATATCTATCTATATATCTATCTACCTATCTCTCTATCTATCTGTCTATTTGTCGATGTGACTATCTATCTATCTATCTTTATGTCTGTCTATTAGTTTATCTGTCTATTAGGCTATCTATCTATCTATCTAACTATCTATGGTCTATCAATGTGTCAATATTTCTATCTATCTATCTGTCTATCTATTTATCTGTTTATGTGTCTATCTATCTATATATCTATCATTCTATTTGTCTATCTGTGTATCTATCTATCTATCTATCTGACTATATATAAATATATCTTTATGCCTATATATCTTTCTATGTATATGTCTATATGACCATATTTCTCACTAACTAACAAACTATCTATCTATCTATTTATCTATCTATCTTTCAATATATATATATATATATATATATATATATATATATATATATATATCTATATATATCAATCTATCTACATATCTTGGTATCTAGGTATATGGCTATCTTGTTATATATCTTTTTATCTATATGTTTTTTTATCTATATGAATATCTATCTATTTATCTATCTATTTATCTTTCTTTCTTTCAATCTAACTATCTATCTATCATTCTATCTGTCTATCTTATCTATCTATTAGTTTATCTGTCTATCTATCTATCTATCTATCTCTTTATCTATCTATCTATATATCTATTTATCTTTCTATATATCTTTCTATTTATCTATATAGCTATATATCTTTTTGTTTATATATCTATTTGCCTATTTGGCTATCTCTCTATTTGTCTATCTCTCAATATGTCTTTCAATCTTTAATTCAATTTATCAATTTAAAAATATGTCTATGTATCTATCTGTCCATTTGTTTATCTATATATCTATCTGTCTGTCTATCTATTTATCAATCTATTTCGCTCTCCTATTTATATATCTATCTATCCATTTGTCTATCTGGCTCTCTTTATATCTATCTATCTATATGTATGTCTGTATGTCTATCTATCTGTCTATCTACCAATTTGTCGATCTATTAACCCATCTCTGTATCTTTTTGTTTATATGTCTTTCGGTTTATTTGTATATTTGACAATTTGTCTATTTGTCAATTTACTTATTTATCTATTTATATATCTGTGTATCTGTCTATATGTCTATCTTACTATATATCTATCTGTCTTTCTATCTATCTTTCAATATATCTATTTGTCTATCTATTTATCATTCTATCTTTCTATCTATCTATCTCTCTTTCTGACTATCTATCTATCTATCTATTTGTCTATATGTCTATCTGTATATCTATCTATCTATTTATATATCTATCTATCTATCCATATCTATATCTATTTATTTATTTATTTATTTGACTATCTTTCTATAGATTTATTTGTATATTTTTCTATTTGTCTATCTATCTATATGTCTGTCTATCTAATTGTCAATCTGCCTATCTCTTGATCTATTTTTATGACTTTCTATAAATCTCTCAATCTATCACTAAGTCAATTTGTTAATCTGCCAATCTTTTAATTTATCTATTTGTCTATATATCTATTATCTATATATATATTTGTGTATATATTTATATGGGTATTTGTTTATCTCTTTATATGTCTATATGTCTATTTGTCAATCTATTTATATGCCTATCTAACTATTTGCATTTCTATATATCTATTTATCTGTCAATATATCTAAATTTTAATCAATCTGCCTATCTATCTATATTTAAATCTATCTACCTATCTATCTGTCTATCTCTATATATGTCTATCTTTCTATTAATCAATCAATCTGTCTATCTATCTATCTATATTATGTCTATCTATCT
>JAREIK010000017.1:28832-33832 GCA_029783825.1 Sapria himalayana
TAGATAGATATACAGATAGATAATAGAAAAAATATACAAATATATAGATAGAAAGAACATAATATGTAGTTCGATAGACAGACAGATAGATAGACAGAAGATAGATACACAGATTGATAGTAACATATGATAGATAAAACATATAATAGATGATAGACAGATAGACTAATAGACAAATAGATAGATTGGATATAGTAGATAGATAACGGATAGATAGATAAGATAACATATAGATTGAAGAAAGATAAACGATAGATAGATAAATAGAAAATTAGATTGATAGAAGACACAATAGAAAGATTGATTGATATATGGATTGATAGATAGATAGACAGATAGATAAAAATACATGATGATATATAGATAGACAGATACACAAATAATAGATAGATTAAATGATAGAAGATAGTGTTAGATATTGGTTAGTATATTGATAGACAAAAAATTGATTGATTGATTGATTGACAATAGATAGATAGATATTGAGATAGCCTAATATAAAAAATAAAATGCACACACATACAGATAGACAGCTAGACAGAAAGAAAGATTAACAAATAGACAAAAAGATAACTAGATATAGATGATATAGATTATGACCATTGATAGATTGATATTAGACAACAAGATAGATAATTAGACAGATGTCCAATTGTCAAATAGCTAGAAAGACAGATAGAGTAGATAGATTGATTGATTGATAAAAAGATGGATTGAGATATAGATAGATAGATCATAGATAGACAGATATATATAGATATAGATAGATCTACAAATGATAGATAGTTTTATACACATAGACAAACACATAGACAGATAGATAAATCGAAAGATAGGAATATAAGAAGATAGGGCTGAATGCAGATAGATAGAACATCAGATAGACAGACTGACTGATATATATATATATATATAACGGGAAAAGGCAAAATACAAATTTTCGATACACAATTTACATATAATAGATCGACAAATAGATAAATAACCAAATAAATAGATAACAGACAAGCATATAGAGAGATAGACAGAAAAGCAGATAGACAAATACATAGATAGATAGATATATAGATAAATAGACAAATAAATGGATAGATAGATAGATAAATAGATATATAATAGATAGACAGACAGATGGATAGATAGATAGACAGATAGACAGATAGACAAAAAGACAGACAAATTGAAAAATTGGTTGATATATAGATGAATATATAGATAGACAGATAGATAGACAGATTGATTGATTGATTGATTGACAGACAGATAGCCAAATAGACAGATAGATTTATAGAGAGATAGATAGATAGCTAGATAGACAAAAAGATAGATACAAACACTAACAAATAGATAGCTAGACAAAAGGACAAATTGACAGATATACAAAAAGTTAAATAGATAGATACATAGACAGATAAATAGAAAGAAAGATAGATAAATAAACAAACAAATAGATGGAAAGATTGACATATAAATAGATAGATAGATAAATATACAAATAGATTTATAGATAGATAGATATATAGAAAGATAGATAGATAAAAAATAGATAGATAAATGAGACAAATAAATATATCTTAGATAGATAGACATATAGAGTGATAGATAGGTATATATAAATATATAGACTGATACCAAAGATATACATTAGATAAATATACGAAAGATAGACATATAGATAGATAATATACAAATAGTAAGATAGAAAGATAGACCAAGTAGATAGATAGAAAGATAGACATATAGACAGATAGATAAAAAGATAGATAGATTGATACATAAATAGATAGACAGATAAAAAGATAGACATATCGATATATAAATAGATAGACCTATAGATAGATATATATACCATGTAAATATATATAGATATATAGATAAATATACAGATAGATTGTTAGACATGTAGAAAGATTAAGAGATAGACAAAAGATAATTAGACACATAGATAAATAGATAAATAGATAAATAGATAAATTTATAGATTAACAAATAGACATATAGACTTATAAACATATAGATAGATATGCATATTGACATATAGACAATTAAATGGATAGATAGATAGAATGATAGAAGTAAGAAAGATAGACATATATTCAGATGGACAGATAAACAGCGATAGCCAGATAAATAAATTTGATAAATAGTCATATAGATAAATAAATATACAAATAAAAAAATGGCAGATAGATAGATATATACATATACAGATAAATAGATAGAATGATAGATCAATAGATAGATAAACAGATAGACATATAAAAAGGAATATATATATATATATATATTTGAAAGAGAGACATGTAGATAGATAGACAATAGATAGATAGTGAAAGAGATAGACAAATAGATAGACAATTAGATAGATAATAGATATATATATATATAGATACATCGAGAGGTAGACATATAGATAGATATGTAGATAATTAGAAAAATATCACATAGATAGATTTATAGATAAATAGATAGATAAATTGATAAATAGACATATAGATAGATAGACATATAGACAAATAAGACATATAGACAAGTAGAAAGTTAGACATATATACATATAGACAAATAGATAAATAGACATATAGATAGATAGACATATAGACAAATAAGACATATAGACAAGTAGAAAGTTAGACATATATACATATAGACAAATAGATAGATAGACAGACAATTCGATAAATTGATTGATATACATATATATAGAGATATATATATATATATATATATATATTAATAAATAGGCAGATTAACAGATAGATAGATAGCCTAATAGATAGTTAGAAGATTAAAAGATAGATAGATAGATAGATAGATAGATTAATAGATAGATATATATATATATATAGATTGATAGAAAGATAGATAGACAGACAGATAGATAAATAGATAGACAGATAACTAAATAGCCCGATAGCCAGATAGGTATAAGATAGAGAGATTGAAAGATAGATAGAAAGATAGATATAAATATAGATAGATAGACAGAAATATAGATAGCCAAATAGCCTGATAGCTAGATAGAATGATATATATTTATATAGATAGATATATATAGAGAATGATAGAAAGATAGATAGATACAAAGAAAGAAAGATAGATAGATAGTTAGTTAGTTAGACAGATAGTCATATAGACATATACATAGATAGATAGATATATAAATAGACATAAACAGATTTATAGTTAGATATATAGAAAAATTGGCAGAGAAAGATATATATATAAAGACATACAGACAGACATATAGATAATTAGATAGAATGGTAGACATATACACAAATACATAGATTGATAAATAGATAGAGAGACATGTAGACATATATATGTGTGTGTGTGTGTGTGTGTGTTTGTATGTATATAGATAGATAAATAGATACATAGATAAATAGATACATAGATAAATAGATACATTGATAGCCAAATAGATAGATAGATAGATATATAGACAGATAACTTTCTTTCTATTTTCTTTTATTCTATCTATCAATCTATATATCTATCTATCTATGTACCTATCTAGCTATTTGGGTATCTCTCTATATAGGTGTATATTTGTATTTCTTTCTAAATGTCTATCTACCTAAGTGTATATTTGTCTTTATTTATATTTGTATATCTATCTATCTATATATCTTTCATACTGTCTATATATCTATATGCCTACCTATCTATCTATCATTTATGTCTATCTGTCTATCTAACTCCTATCTATCTATATGTCTACCTTTCTATCTCTTTATCTAGCAATCTGTATATTTGTCTGTCTCTCTATTTTTTATCTATCTATCTTTATATCTATCTATTTTTTTTGCTTTCTAGCTCTCTATCTATCTATCTCTTTATCTATCTATCTATAAATCTATTGATATATCAATCTATCTATATGTATACAACTCTATATGTCTATCTGCCTATGTATCTATCTTTCTATTTATGTGTCTATCTATTTAAATATCAATATATATATATATATATATATATATATATATATATATATATCTAGCTTTCTGTCTATCTGGATATGTATGTGTGTGTGTGTGTGTGTCGGTCTATCTATCTAACTTTCTATTATTCTATCTACTAATATGTCTATATGTCTATCTTTATATCTATCTAATTGTCTATCTGTTTATTTATAAACTTATCTATCTATCTATCTATGTGGCTATCTATCTATTTGTCTATTTGTCTATCTGTCTATCTATATATCTATTATTCAGTCTATAAATCTGTTTATCAGGTTTATCTATCTATCTATCTATCTATTTGCTAATCTATATATCTATATCTCTATCTTACTGTCAATTTGTCAATCTATCAATTTTTCTATCAATCTTTCTATCTAATTGTCTATTTATCTATCTATCTGTCTGTCTATCTATTTGTCAATATGTCTATCTGAAAATCTAACTATCTGTCTATGTGTCTATCTGTCATCTGTCTATCTATCTATCTGTCCTTGGTATATCTATCTATCTATCTATCTACGTATCTATCTATTTGTCTATCTATCTACATATCTATCTATTTGTCTATCAATCATTCTTTTATATATGACTATCTATCTATCTATCAATATTTATATATATTTATCTGTCTATCTATCAAATATCTGTCTATATTTCTAGCTATCTATATATTTTTTTATCTATCTATCTATCTATCTACCTATCTATCTATAAGTCTATATGTTTATCTATATATCTATGTATTTGTCAATCTATCAATCTGTCTATTTGTCTATATGTCTATATATCTATCTGTCTTTTTGTCTATCTGTTTATATGTCTAACTATCTATCTAACTATCTAATTGTATATCTGGCTTTTTGTCCATATTACTATCTATATATCTGTTAAATATTGTCTATGTATCTATATGTCTATCTATATATATATATATATCAATCTACCTATCTATTAATCTGTCTATAATTCTATGTGTATTTTTGTCTATCTATCTGTCGATAATTCTATATGTAATTTTGTCTATCTATC
>JAREIK010000017.1:38832-74942 GCA_029783825.1 Sapria himalayana
ACTATATATAAATCTTTTTAACTATCTACCGATTGATCAATCTTTCTATATATATGTTTATCTTTCCAACTATCTCTCTATATATCTCTCTATCTATCTATTTATCTTTCTACCTATCTATTTGTCTATCTATCTGTATATCTATTTTATTTCTATTTTTCTATTTGTCTGTCTATTTATCAGTTTATCTATCTATCTATCTATCTATTTGTTTGTCTGTTTGGATGTCTGTCATCTACCTATCTTTTTATTTGTCTATCTATCAATCTATTAATCTATCTATCTTTTTGTCAATCAATCAAGCTATCTATCTATCTATATTTCTCTCTATATCTTTATACAAATTATCTATCTATCTATCTATCTGACTATCTATCTGTCTATATATAAATTTATTTTTCTATCTATCTATCTTTCTATCTGTCTATATATCTATCTATATATCTATCTATTTATTTATCTATCTACATGTCTATCCATCCATCTATCTATTTATATGTCTATCTATCTAACTATCTATGATACTATCAATTAATCTATCTATCTATTTATCTATTTGTCTATCTTACTGTCATTCCATCTGTCTATATATCTATTGATTTTTTATATCTATCTATCTATCTATCTATCTATTTCTCTATCTATTTTTATATCTGTCTATCTATATGTTTATCTATCTATCTATCTATATGTTTATCTATCTATCTATATGTCTATCTAATTGTATATATATATATATATCTATCTATCTATATATATCTTTCTATCTATCTGTTTATCTGTATATTTATCTATCAATCTATAGTTTTGTCTAAATATCTATCTATCAATCTATTTATTTATCTATCTGTCTATCAATAAATATATATATTTGTCTATCTATCTATCTATCTTTCTATCTTTCTATCCTTTCAATTATCTTTCAATCAATCTATCAATCTATCTATCTATCTATCTATCTATCTATTTATCTATCTATATGTCTATGTATTCATCTATCTACCTATATATTTGTATATCTTTCTATATATCTATATATCTATCTAATTGTCTATCTATCTGTCTTTACCTATTTATCTATCTATATATCTATCTAACTATCTATCTATCCATCTATCTTTCTTTCTTTCTGTATATCTATCTATATATCTATCTGTCTATCTATTTGTCTATCAATCATTCAATTTATCTATCAATCAATCATTCAATTAAACAATCTATCAATATAAATCAATTTGTCTAATAATCTATCAATTTATCTATCAATCTTTTTATCAATCTAAATATCATATCTCTATTTATCATTTTATCAATCAAACTATATATCTACTATCTATATATTTATCTGTATATATATATATATATATATATTTCTATATGACTATCTATCTATCTTTCTTTCTTTCCTTCTTTCTATCTATCAATCTATTTATCCTTCTATTTATCCTCCTATTTATCTATCTATCTAACTATCTTTCTGTCTATCTATTTGTGTATATATCTATTTATATATCTATTTATTTATCTATGTGTCTATCTATCTATCTATCTCTCTATTTTTCTATCCATCTTTCTATTTCACTATAAGAAATTGTCTATTTAGATGTGGAAATTTAGCTAGAGTAATAATCCCTGGCTAATTTGCCAGGGATTAGCTACGAATTAGCAAGAAATATTTGATTTTACATTGAATGACAAATTTGTGTTGGATTTATGACAGATTAATGATTGAAATTCCTGGTTGAAAAATATTCTTACCTAATATTGTCGTAGATTTTGGCACAAAGAATGATGACAAATTTAGCACTGAATTTAGAGATGAATTTTTCCTAGCTAATTATCTCGAGAAAAAAATCTCTACCTAAATTAATATTTTGAAATTCCTTTTTACAATTATATATTAATAGCAAGTGATTATTCCGTAAATTATAATTTTCATAAAATATATGTATTTAGTTAGGGATTTTCCCAAGCTATTTAACACGAATTATTTCCATCATTAATCAATACTAAATTATTTTTTTTGTTTTATATATTATTTTTTTTGATATTTGATATAATTTTGTATATCAAAAGTTTGTCATGGACTATGGGAGAGGGATACTTGAAAGACGCATTCTCCTCATATAATTATAAAAATACGATAATATAAATAAAAAATTACAAAAACATTTAAATATGATTAAAATTTTATATTAATAAAGCCTAAATTAACTATTTATAAGATTATATTATTTTTAAAATATTTGCAAAATAATATTTGATTTAATTAATAATGATATTTAAATATCAGTATTAATAAAAACATAGATTAATTAATATAATAATTATAAACAATTTTTAAATATTTTAAATTAATAAATGTTCATACATAAATATTTGTATTAGTAAAAACCTGAAATTATTATTTGTATGATTATAAAAAAATATATTTACAAAAAACCTGAAATAACAATAAATTTAGTAAATATTTATATTCTTTAAAAAATATTTTTATGATTTTCGGAATCTTTTAAAAAAATATTTACAAAAAATTTGAATTATAAAAAGAATACTTCAATTGTTATAAACAAATATATTCATGTGCTAGAGGTGTCAAACATGCCAGGCCGAGTCAGCCCAGCATGGTTTTATCAGGCCCAACCTGGCTAAAGTATCATATCATGCACGACATGCTATACTACCAAGCCATGCCTGGAACGACATGCGTTTTTGGAGGGTAGGCCCAACACGAGCCAACATCCCAAAATCTACTTGAGTTAGGGGCTGTTCGACCCAGTTTGGGTTGGCCAGTTCTGGATGAGTCAGCCAATTTTTTTAAAACTAAGGTTTTGGCACCATGCCGCCATGCTGCCATCGCCTGTTGGGCTTGCTGAGCCTTGCCCATCTAGTGTCGGCACATCGTCTCCCCATTGGGCGTCACTCAATGCATAGACTGGCATGTTCTGCCCACGTGCCAGGCACCCATGCCGTTCATAGCTTGGCATGCAGGCCAAAAACCTTCGACTTGGCACAACATGACTCATGCTGAAGGTGCGCCCGACATGGGCACATGCACAGCACTGTATTGTGTCATTCCATGCCAAGCATGGCTGAGCAGTGCCAAGCTTCGGGCATGACTCATGCTGAGGGTGGGCCCAGCACGGGCCCAGGCACGGCACTGTAGTATGCCGTGCCAGGCCATGCACGACTGAACAATGCCAAGTTTCGGGCATGACCTGGCTAGTCCAACCCATTTGACATCTATACCAAGTGCATATTAAAAAAATACTTCAAGTATTTTTTTAGAGCTTCAAAAATATTTTTAAAACTATTACTAATGATACTTTTTTGTCCTAAAGAACTTAAAATAGTTTTTTTGCCTTATTAACACTTTTAAAAATTACTACCAAACTCACATTAAGTTGATTTGAATTAAAGTTTTATTTTTGTCCCAATCGAAATTTATAATAATTAAACCATTGAGTAAGATCTTAAATATTAATTTTTTATATTCCATTCTAATTAAAAAAATAAATATATTTATTATCATATTCTTCTCACTTTATGTTAATTTAGAATTTTTATAAATTATAAAATATATCAAATATTTTGAATTCATAAAAATATAAATTTATTTCATATTATATTCATAAAAATATATTGAATTCATAAAAATTTATAATCATAATATATATATATATATATATATAGGTTATAAATAAAAACATAAAATTAGCCCATGTTCATCATAGTTCCTTTCGGGAGAGGAACTGTGATGAACACAGTTTCATGCACCAAGTTATGAGCAATTCATGAGCAAGTCATGAGCAAGTCATGAGCATAAAAACCTAAAACTCACCTAGGATATTTTTTGTACACCACGTCAAGAGCATTACAGGTTATCACTGTCAGTTTTATTGAGATAACAACTAATTTGGAGGCGAGAATGAGTGCTTCCATAATCTTCAACCCCATTCCCTATCTGTAATTATTAATCCATGATTCCATGCTTGACTATCATAATTTGATATATGATTTACTATATGGCATGCCAATCGATGAATTCATATCTAAATAGTTGTAAAAAAGACCTTTGCATTTTCATTAATTATTCACACAATGTTTTTCATCCTTTCAACATTAATTGCATTTATTGCATGTGTGTATTCGAGTAATTTTAAGGATCATCAAAATTCATCATATTAGTTTATTGATTAATATTTTTATTGAATTGTTATTGTTACATAAATAATAACCAATTCACACTTAATGATGCTTTTAGGCAAAAATTTTGGCAGCATTTAGATATATTATTTATTAAATATATATTTGTTAATTTTAAAATTTTGTTAGAAATAATATCTTGGTACGAGACTGTTCGCTGCTCTTTGCTCACTATTCATTGCTTAACCTTGTGGAACAGTTTGGGTGGCTCCCTTCTTCTCATTGATTATGTCATGGGTGATAAGTGATAAAAGGTGTTACTCTTGTTCACAACACTCCTTGCGCCAATTTTTTGTTGGTGGAAACTGATGACGAGATTGACTTGGACGAAGTAGAAGGCAAGTGGGTGATCTACATGAAGCCGGTATTTCGGGAACATTTTGTTGTTGAGACTTAGGTAGGGCTATAGTCTGGTAGGACTAATGATAATGTGACTATTATTCTGTTTGGAATCATCTGTGAAGTCAGAGGCTATTTTCGAGATGTTGTGCAGAAGATTGACAAAAGCTTGGGGCTTAGCTATATGATTGATGATGCATTGTGCAATTTGATAAAGTAGAGAGCACAACAGAGGAAGTAAAAGCTCGAGAACAATCTAAATGCATATAGAGTAAATACAAACCTCTTTCTACTTTTCGTGCATGATGAAAATTTCTAATAGAACTACTTTGTGCGAAAATATCCTTGACATGACAACTAGAGCTAGAGAGCTTTCTGATGGGTGCAATGAATCCCAATCACTAAATTGAGCAAACTAACTTCTCAAAAAAAATGCTCACAGAGAAGAGATCAATGGTTGACCTCTGTTCGAAATTTAATCGTTAACCAAATCTACCACAAGTATTGTTCCTTGTCTAAACCTATCTAAACATGTCAATAACAACACCAGCATAATGCCACAATTGGTCTATCATGGAAATTGACTGATTGTACCCCTGAATATGATACCAATTTTGAGCTCTCATGTTGCTATTGTAGGTGTAGCAGGAAACTTTCCAATATTACAAAAAAGAATTTTCACATTGATGTATGTCCCTGAGCTGCTTGTAGGAATTGCCACAAATTTTAAAAATATCAAGGTGCTTCTAGGTGCTAACTATACCATGAGGTTCGTGGTTTTTGCTCGACCCAAACCAAACACAACCTAGTAGAATTAGGTCAGGATAATAAAAAAATTGTCGTGCTACCTTTTTGTTATGGTGGCAAATTACTTTGCATGGATTTTCTTAATAAAATTTTTATTATATATTTTTTATTAGATTAATTATAAATTGTTAGAATTTTAAACTTTAAAATACTGAAGGGAAGAACATGGTGTTGGACTCAGATCTAGGAACACGTCTCCAGGAAATACTGCATGATTTAAACCTTTTTATAGCTACGACTAGCAGGATTCACTTGAAACTTGATTCGGAATTTGTCTAGGAATTGTCAAATCCGAAAATCTTAATCAAAGCCCAAATTGACAGTTTTCTTGAAACCCTTGAGACAAACCAAGTATCGCAGAATGAAGCCATTACTAGCCCAACAATTGAGGAGCCAGAGGCGGGCAAAAACTAAAATGATTTCTCCATAAGAAAAAAAGTGAGCAAGGATCATCAGAAAGATGAAGACAACGATGAGGAGTCATAGGTCCCAACAAGCAAAAAAAAGTAGGTACTTCATACATTAACTAGTTGAAACTCTATCATCTTTCATGATTCTTAGTTCATCCTATTAATATGTGAAATCTGGTGGGTGTAAAATTGCATTTGATGCTCGTTATTCCAAAAACCATAATTTTGTTATTGAGATTAATAATCAAATTCAAAATAAATCAAATGAAAGCATGAATTTGACTACAATTAATTATGATGGTCTATGAAGAATAAAGAGCATCTTTCAAGAAATTTTTTCTCCCCTTCCATCTTTAGGAAATGGATTCAACAAATATCATAAAACCAGAAAATAATCAATGGTCACTGAAATACTGATGGTCTCTGAATATTAAAATAGACATCACTATTGAAGTTTGCTAAACATGGTGGTGGCATGGTTGTTATTATGCAGTGAACATCAGGTGATTGACATTGACAGGAAATTTTAATGTTGGTTTGTTATTGTGTAGGATAACTCAGATGGGCAAAAAAGTTCAAAAAGGGGAAGTGACTTTACCAAGTTATGTGGACTTTCTAAACATCTTCAGAACTTTACAAAAGATTGAATTAGCAAGAATTGAGGTATGAAGTGTTGTCATCAAGACCCTTTTTTGCATGCCATTTCAGTTGGCATTCACATTCTTGGTTTGATTTTCATTTTTCTAGCATTGATTTGTTATGCCCCCATAATCCACACAAATTGTTCTTTCTCCTATGTTTAACCGTTCATGTAGGTGGTAAAGAAGCTTTGGGCATTTATATGGAAGAAGAATTGCAACATCCACAAAATAAACAAAAAATTATATGTGACGAAGCATTGCATACTTTTTTTATTTTGATTCTATCGACATGTTTCAAATGAATAAAGCTTTTTCCAAGCACATATGGCCATTGAATGAGAGTGGTGGTATCTTCATTATTTCTTTGTATTTCTACTTTTTTCTTTTTTAAAACATGAACATGTGGGTATTATGCTTTCCACATTAAATACTAATGAGATTATCATTTATAATTTATAAATATTTAATGATATATATATATATATATATATATATATATATATATATATATATGATGTACATTTGTATGATTGGTAAGTATCTTTGCCTAAGAGCATTAAATCTTAATTTTTTATTAAATAGGTGAAACTTTCTGGGTCAATTGGGCTAGACCTAGACGCAAACCAACTATACCTTCTAAGAGGCATAGTTTCATGTCCTAGTGGTTTAATGGTAGCTCATAGGAACCGAACTTGCAACCTCCAAGGGGGCAAGCCTAAGAACATTAGATCTTAATTTTTTTTACAAGGTGCAACTCCAGGGGCCAATTGGGCTAGTGGAAAACCTACTATACCTCAAAGGAGGCACTCATCCTTGAAAAATTTACTGTACTAAACTCCATGAGATTAGAGCCTTGTGTATTGTAAGAAAGCTTATATATATATATATGCATGCACATATGCTAATATGTATTAGATAAAAAATAATCTTTCCAAATATACTTTTTATTATGTATAATTTGAGTTAACATTGATAGCTAAAAAAACAAAGTGGGAAATTAGAGACTTTTTTTAATGTAAATGTAACATATTCTTGAATATGAAATTTATTACATTTTCTCATGCATGCTTATCAATTTGTTACGTTTAATGATTGAATAAAATGTTTTTTTTGACCCCATATAGCCATGGATAACTAAACTCAAAAGAACAAGAAATCAAAGAAAAGGGAGGGAAGAAGATGAGACAGGTAAAAGTTTTTGAGGGTTAAATATGTTATGATGAAGTCAATTTGTAAAGTGTCTGAATAAATATTCATGCTTCAAAGCTTCAGATGATGAATCAAAGCCGAGAGAGAAACAAGAGAAGAAGAAAACTTCTAGATTTCTAGCGTTATATTCCTCTTTCATATGCTTTTATAAAATTTATTTGTACGTGTGAAGATGCATTATCCTATTCTGATGTTGTAAAGAAGATGCGAAACTGTATATAAAAAATAATCTACAAGTATGCCAACATCCATCGTCTTCGCCTAGAGGTGTCAAACGGGCCGGGACGGGCCAGCCCGACCCATTTTTTTAGGGCACGATCGTGCTTCCGTGCCGGGCCCGCTCGAGCTTGCATGTCCGTACGGGTCGGGATTTGGGGGGACCGTGGGTCGGGTCGAATCAGACCCGACCCGTTGTCTTTTTTGCGGGAGGGGCTATCATGGGGTCGGGCACATGGGACACCCGGAACGGGACAAACCCGTGCAGGTGTGCCGTGCCGCGGGCCGAACCGTGCCGGGTCAAGCACGGCACGGCTCGTGCCTAACCCGGGCACGGAATTTTTCCGTGCAGGGCCGGCCCAGGCACGGCTCAACCGTGCCGTGCCTCATGCCGGGCTTGGCCGGGCCGGCCCGGTTGACACCTCTATCTTCGCCTCCCGCACCCCCCCCCCCCCCCCCCCCCCAATGAGAATCCATGATGCTATTCTTTAATTTCAATTAATCATTAAATGTTTTTGTTTTTTAAAAAGGTCCCATCAGATAGGCAAATAATAATATGTGATGATAAGTTGAAAGAGTTACTCCAACGCAAGTCTTTCACTGGATTTCCAGTCTCAAAGCTCTTATCTTCTTATTTCATGAAGAAGAAATTGTGACCAATTTGTGGGGACATGATTTTTGCCTATGTGTAGCTAAATAGGAGGATATTTATTTGGTGGCATCGTTGTTCTTCTCCAATGCCTTCACTTGATCTATTGTTAGTCATCTCTTCTTTTTTCCACTCCCATAGCTTAATTTTTCTTCATTCTTCTTCTTCAAATCCATAAAAAAAAAACATTAGTATTCTCTTCTGCAAACATGATTGTTGTTGTTGTTGATTCTTTGACTATAAACATTTCCCTCAATTGTAGATGGGCATAATGAAATGAAAACACAAAGGGAATCAGAGCTAGCAAATATTTTCATCAGTGGAGAGAAATGAAACATCCGTTAACCAGACCTGGAAAAAATTAAAGGATCGGGATTGAGGAGCATCGGGTATTATTTTGAAAGCAAGATTGACCAGGCATAACATTTATCATGCCTCATAGTTCATAAGAGTTTTTCTGTATAAAGGTAGACAAGTTCACTATATGTAACTTCTATAACCATGTCCTTTGGTCCATTTAATATTTGTTCTTTTTTTTTCTTTCTGCTCACTCTATGTCCATCTAAATCAGGAAAAAATGGTTTGATGGAGAAAATAGTAGTAGAAAAATATGCTGGAGAATTTGTAAGCTTAGCTACGTCTAGACATTAGAAAAAGTAGTAGTGAGGGGGGGGGGGGGGACATTATTCATGTTTTATTGAAGTGATAATCACTAACTAGATCTCTTTTTACTACATACAATCCTCATGATCATCTAAATTAATTTTGAAATATTGTTGAATTGGTATATGATATTCATAATTAATAATATTCATTTGGTATATGATATTCAAAACCCAAAAATATTTCATAACAAGTGTTATATATTATATGTATCTATATAATCTTCACTATATGTTTAATAGTATATATCTATATAGCTATATTTATATATATACAAATGTATATATACATAAGTTTAGATAAAATTTGGTGTTGAAGATGATAGTAATATTTATCCATAATCAAATATACTTTTGTATATACATGCATAAATATATATTATGTTATATATATATATATATATATCTATTTGTCTATCTATCTATCTATTTATATATATATATATATTATATATATATAATATATATTATATATTAGATAGTTATCTGTCTATCTTTCTATAAGAAATAAATATATATATATAGATAGATAGATAGATAGAAATATATATATATATATATATATATATTATATATTCTATGTTTTTAATATCGATGATCAGAGTGGGTCGGATAACTTGAATGGACTAGATTTTGCTTAAAAAATTTGTTGGCCCACTGACTAAGCATCGGGACACCTGTTATTTTCCATTGCTACATTCACAATCTCTCTCAATTTTTTAATTCTTGCATTTACAATAAAATAATATAACATAAAAAATATTTGGTTATAAAAATAGATAATCAAAATAAATTATTACTACAATCTCCACCTTAATTTGTTTTTCACAAAGATAGAGAAATACTCTCCATAAACAATTAGTTCTCTTTGGACTACATTTTATTTCATATATTCACCAAGTCAAAGCAATGTCTTAATTTTTTCAGAGTGACAAGTTTGTTAAACATGTCAGTTGGATTATTATAAGTTCCAATCTTTTTCACTTGTATGTTCTTCTCAGATCAAAAGAAATAATATCGCACATCATTGTGCTTTGTCCTCTCATTGCACACTCATTCTTTTGCTAAACAAATAGCATCGTGGTTGTCACAAAAAACTATCGCAACCTTTTCATAATAACTAAGGGCTTTTAGATAACCTTTCAACCATATCACTTACCTCGTAGCTTCATTTAGAGCCATATACTCTACTTCAGTAAAGGATAAAGTAATAGAAGATTGCAGAGTGGCTTTTCAGCTAACTACAGATCCACATATAGTGATGACATAGCTAGTCATAGACCATCTGCTTTCAACATCTCCTCCATTATTAGAATCAGAATATCATGCCATTATGAGTTGATATTCATTACCAAATATCAAACAAACATCAGAAGTCCCCTTGAGGTACCTAAGCGTCCTTTTAACAGCTTTCTTGTACTCTTGACCAGGGTTTATCATAAACCTATTCACTACACTTACTACATGAGCAATATCAGGTTGGGTGCACACCATACGATACTTGAGGCTCCCAATAGCATGGGAATAAGGACCCTTAGACATTTGTTCATTATCAGATTTAGATTGGGGACAAAAATATAATGATAAGTGGAGGTTAGAGGCATATGGTGTGAACAGAGACTTACAAGAAACTATTACAAATTTAGATATAATTTTTTGAATATATTATTTTCATGAAAGAAATAATCTTCTTTTAATTCTTACTCTAAATATTTCCTTGCCAAAATTATATTTGCTCTTCCAAGAACTTTCATATCTAATTCAGAATTACGGAGATCTTTCAGTTCCTAAATGCCAGATTTATTCTTGGAAACAATAAGCATAACATCTATATACAATAGCAAGTAGATATAGGACTTATCTCTGTGCCTTTTGAAATAGACACAATTATCATGACTAGTCATGAAATAGTCAAATCTCTTGTACCATTGATGAAGAGATTGTTTAAGCTAATAGAGGGATTTCAGAAACTTGCACATATGGGTTTTCTTACCTAATACATCAAAACCATCAAGCTAGCTCATGTGAATTTCTTCATCCAAATCTTGAAGAAGAAAGGTAGTTTAAACATTTAGTTGCTCACGTTCATGGTTCTAATGTGCCACTAATGCTAGAAGCACCATGATTGAGGTATGTCTAAGTACAAGATATAATATCTCATGGTAATCTATATCATCTTTCTGACTGAACCCTCTTGAAATTAGACGTGCCTTGAACTTTACACAACCAGCTATAGAGGCATCATCTTTCTTCTTGAAACCTCATTTGCAAGAAATTATCTTTCTCCCTTTAGGTTCTTGGTACAATATCCCAAGTACAATTTTTATGAAATGATTCAATTTTTTCATTCATGACAACTAACCATGACTCAAATTCAGGACATTTAATAGCATTCATGAATGAGGATGGTTCAGGAATGTCAACCTCTTTAGAAACTTGTAGGGAAAACCCTACACATTCATAAAAGCATAATCTCAAAGGAGGACCTACATTCATCCTCCTTTGTTTATCCCTAGAAATATTGTAGGGGATAGACAATTCAACTATAGGTTTTGGATCAGGTTTAGTAATAGACTCAAGATCATATATATGATCAGCCATTAATTGTCTAGAGACAAATTCAGGCATCCTTCCTATAGCAATAGAATCAGATTTTAGCTCTACCTTAAGTTTAGTTTGAGGAACATTAAGTGACTGGATAGGACAAGGTACTTATTTTAAGATGAAACTTTCATTAAAGTTTACACTCCTAGAGAAAATCACTATCTTTTCAGATGGTGACCAGATACGAAATCTCTTGATTCCATCTCCATGTCCTACAAATATTTCTTTTCTTTCTCATGGTTCATGTTTAATATCATTTACATGATAGTAGGCAACACATCCGAACACTTTCAAATTGGAATAATATGTAGGTTTACCAAACCATACCTCAAATGGAATTTTAAAATTAATTTCACTATGTGGTGATCTAATTATCAGATGGCATATTCAATTAACATCTTCAGTCCAAAACTACTTGCCTAAGCATGATTGAGAGAGCATACATCTAGTTCTCTCCAAGAGAGTTTGGTTAATTCTTTTAGCAATGCCATTTTGATGAGGAGTGTCCTTAACAGTCTTATGTCTAGCTATACCTTTCTCCTTACAGAATTCCTCAAATTCTAATGAACAAAATTCTAGACCATTATCTATTCGTAATAGTTTAACCTTTTTTTGTGGTTAGTTTTTTCTACTAAGCTAACCCACTATTTAAACTTCATAAAATTTTCATATTTATATTTCATCATGAATACCTAGGACATCCTGGAGCAATCATCAACTAAACATAAATAAAATTGAGCACTACCAAGAGAATGGACTCTAGAAGGGCCCCAACAATCAGCATGGATATAATTCAAGATGCTATTTGTACAGTGCATAGCCTTACCAATCTTAGTAAAATGTTTCTTAAGAAAAACACAATGATCATAGAAATTTAGTTTACTAACTTTATGACTAACAAGAATGTTAATATCAGAGAAAATTGGCATACCTTTCTCTCTCATTTGGGTGAGTTGCATTTTCCATAATCTAGTAAGATCAGCTTCAACTTTAGATGAAGGCTTTTTAGGTGTGACAATAATAGGCCCTATCATTGTGAAACATATCAATGTGTATAGTATTTACTCTTCTGCCCCTTCAGTATAATGTCATCTCTTCAGTGAATATTCAGTGTTCCCTCACCACCACTAAATGTACATCCTTGATCATCTAGAACACCGAGAGAAATCAGATTTATTGTCATTTCTGGGAAATACCTTACATCAGATAGTGAGACAATCTAGCCATCATATGTTATTAATCTGATTATGCCAATTCCAACCACTTTATATGGTTGGCTATTTCCCACAATGACATGGCCAGCTTCCTTCATATCATATCTAGTAAATCATTCCAAATATGTAATGATATGCAAAGAAGAACCAATATATAAAATCTCAGAATCTGGCCTTGTAATCATTGTAGAGATTACCAACACAAGTCCATCTTCATCCAAGTCATCACAAGCCACAGTAATAGCAGGTGGGGGAATAGTCTAGCCCTACTATTCTGACCTTGCTTTCTTCCTTAGCCATTCAGTTTTCTAATACCCTTTCTAATTTTTGTAGTGACAAGAGTCACCCTCCTTGGACCTCTTCTGGAGCTTGTTCACCTTCTTCTTGAATGAAGCAGGTTGGGGCCTCCTATTTGTCACCACGAATCCAATAGAATGTTGTTCAAGTTATTTAATAGCAACCTTTTGCCTCATCTCTTTTGAGTGTAGGGCAGATCCAAAATCTTCCAGAGTGATATCATCATTCCTCATTACAAGTGATTCCACAAAGTTCTCAATGAAATAGGGAGACAAGGAATAGAAGTGTCACATCCTCCTCTTTTACATTAACATCCACACATTTTAGATCCATAAGAATGCTATTTAAACCTTCTAGTTGTTTCTTTAGAAAAGTTCTCTATTGCATACTTAAAGTAAATAGCCTTTTTTTTTCAACTAAAGTTTGTTTGTAAGTGCCTTTGTTATATGAAGTGACTCAAGATTGGGCCACAATCCTGTAGTAGTTTTTTTATCTGCTACCTTAGCAATCACAACATCAGCCAAGCTTAGGAGAAGAGTAGAGTGTGCTTTTCTTCACATCTCCATGCCTCCTGCATTGTTATCCCAATAGTAGTGGTAGTAATAGCACCCAAACCATGAACAAGGGAACTCCTAATATCAAAATTATTAAAGTGTGCCCACATTTTAATTTGCCACTTACTAAACACAATTTTGCCATTAAACTTCTCAATCATGGTACTCAAAGTTCCAAACATTTTAAATAGAATATAGTTTAACAATAAATCACAAATTTAATAATGAAATTGTAGAAAACATTCCACAACCGTCTACTCTAATACTAATTGTTAATTTTCACTTGCAATTGTGATAACAAATATGATAATTAACCTCAAATTCAGTAGGATAATATAAACATCTAAGCCCTAACAGAAAAACAAAGAAATAACATGGTTTAATATCCATTCAACATGACTAGTTACATCCACAAGAAAAGCACGCAAGCACTTACAGATTAATATCCAATGTGTTTACATAATCAGAATAGAGAACCAAAGAAAATACAAAGAAAAATAGCACAACAACAAGAATAATTGCACGCTATTCCTATCTATGAATAGTACTAAATACATATATATACATATATATACATACATATATATATATATATTAGATGTTTTTAGGTTGTTAAAATTGGAGACCATAGTGGGTCGGATAACCCGAATGGTCTAGATTCTACTTCAAAATTTCTCGGCCCATTGACGAGGCATCGGCACCCATGTTATTGTCAATTGCTACCATCATTGCGTCTCTAAATATTTTAATTCCTACATTTACAAAAAAATATTTTAACAGAAAAACAATTCGTTATACAAAATAGATAATCCAAACAAATTATATTGTACACTATATATCTATAATATTTATCTCACTGTCAATTTGTCTATCTGTCAAAATATCTATTGCCTATCTATCTATATGTTTATTTGCCTATCAATCTATCAATATATCTATTTATCTACCTACCTACCTATCTAACTATCTATCAATCTAACTATCTACCTTTCTACATATCTACCTATCTACCTATCTATCTACTAATTTATCTATATATCAATCTACCTATCTATCTATCGATTTATCTATCTGTCTATATGTCCATTTGTGTATCTATTTATCTACCTATATATCTATCTATATATCTATCACTTTCATTATCTTTCTATCTAACAATCTATTTATTTGACTATCAATTAATCTATGTATATATCTATCTATTGATCTACCTATCTACCTATCTATCTTTTTATCTGCTTATCTGTCTATATGTTTATCTATTTATCATTCTATCATTCTATTATTCTATCTGTATATATATTAATTTATCTATCTATCAACTTGCCTATCTTTCTATCTTTCTTTCTTTCAATCTATATATCGATCTATATGTCTATCTATTTATCAATCTATCATCCTATCAGTCTATTTGTAAATCTGTGATCTTTCTATCTGTCTATCTGTCAATATATCTATTTGACTATCTCTTAATGTGTCAATCTATCTATCATTCAATCTATCTATCTTTCAATCTATCTATTTGTCTAACTATCTATTTAAAAGTTTTATTTATCTATCTATTTATTTGTCTTTCTATCAATCTATTTATCTATCTATCTATTTATCTATCTATCTATTTATCTATCTATCTATATTTCTATCTATGTAATTGTTTATCTGTCTATCTGTCTATTTATCTATCTTTCTAACTATGGATCATTTTTTTTATACCTATCTATCTATATGTCTACTTATCTATTTGTCTATCTATATATCAATTTATAGATCCTTCTATTTGTCAATTATTATATCTGTCTAACTATAAATCTATATATCTATCTATTCGTCTATTTGACTACTAGCATATTTATCTATCTATCTATCTATCTTTATATCAATCTTTCTATCTGTCTATATGTTTATCTATATATTTGTCTTTCATTCTATAATTCTATCTTTCTATCTATCTATAAATCTTTCTATCTATCTATATAACTATGTATTTATCTATCTATCTATCTATGTATCTATTTATCTATCTATCTATCTATATATTGGTATATAGGACTATTTGTCTATCTATTTATTTGTCAATTTATTTATTTATTAATCTATCTATATGTCTATCTGTCTAACTATTTAAGAGTTTATCTGCCTATCTATTTATATGTCTATCTATTTATCTATCTATCTATATGTCTATTTGTTTATCTATCTACCTATCTATCGATTTATTTATCTATCTACGTACCTACCTTTTAATCTATCTATATATCTATTTATAAATCTATCTATCTATCTATCTATTTAACTATCAATCTATCGATCTGTCTATATGTCTATCTATCTTTCTATGAAACTATCTATCAATCTATCTATTTGTATATCTGGCTATATATATATTTACTTATTTATTAGTCGATCTCTCATTCAATCAATCTATCTAACTATCTATCAAATTATTTTCTATCCATCTATCTATCTATCTATCTTTCTTTCTTTCAGTATTTTTGTCTATCTATCTAACTATTTATCTATCTATCTGTCAAATTATCTATTTTTCTATCTAACTATCAATCTATCTGTCTTCCAACCGACCAACCTACCTATCAAACTATTTACCTATCTACCTGTCTACCTATCTAGCTTTCTACCTCTCTACCTTTCTACCTGTCTATCTATCTACCTTCTATCTAAATAATTGTCAATATGTCTATATATTTTTTTATCTATCTATCTATCAGTTTATCTATCTATTTGTTTATCAATCTATTTAATTGTCGATCTAATTATCTTTATATATGTCTATCTATTATTTTTTAGTTTATCTATCTGTTTATCATTCTATCTTTCTATTTGTCTATATATCTATTTATCTATCTATCAACTTGCATATCTATCTTTCTATCTACTTGCCTATCTATCTATCTATATGTCCATCTATTTGTCTATTTGAATAGCTATCTATTTGCCAACCTATATATGTCCCTATCTAACTTTCTATCTATCTATTAGTCTATTTGTAGATCTGTATATCTATCTATCTTTCTTTCTATCTGTCTATCTATCTATTAATCTATCTATCTATCTATCAATCTTTTTATATGTCTATATGTTTATCTATCTATTTGTTATAATTCTATAATTCTATGTGTCTATATTTTTATTTTTATTTCTATCTATCTTTATATCTATGTATCTATCTATCTTTATATATTTCTATCTATCAATATTTATATCTGTAAGTCTATTCGTCTACTTATTTATCTATCAATATATCAATTTTTCTATCTTTATATATGTTAATCTATCTATCTGGTTATCTTTCTATTTGTCTAACATTCTATCTCTGTATCTATCTTTCTATTTATTTTTTTTCTATCTATTTGTCTATCTATCTATCTATTTATTTGTCTATCTGCCTATATGTCTATCTACTATCATTGTATCTATCTTTCTGTCTATTGGTCTATATGTCAATCTATCTATCTATTTATCTATTTATCTATGTTTCTTTCTATTTGTCTATATGTTTTTCTATCTGTCTGGCTATCTGTCAGATTGTTTATCAATTTGTCAATCTATTAATCTATCTATATATCTATCTATTTGTATATCTATATATCTATTTGTCTATCTATATATATGTCTATTTTTATTTATATCAATCTGTTTATCTACCTATCAGTCTATATGAATTTTTGTTTATCTGTCTATGTATCTATATATCTATCTTTCTATCTGTTTATATATCAATATTTTTAATTGTTAATGTGACAATTTGTCAATATGTCTAACTAATG
Source organism: Sapria himalayana (assembly GCA_029783825.1). NCBI lineage: Eukaryota > Viridiplantae > Streptophyta > Magnoliopsida > Malpighiales > Rafflesiaceae > Sapria > Sapria himalayana. The sequence continues at coordinate 56,426 of JAREIK010000017.1, forward strand.
ATCTATATAATAATCTATTTTTCCTTTGTCTATCTGTCTATCTATCTATCTATGTCTCTATTTTCCTATCTATCTATGTGTCTATCTTTTTTAAGTCTATCTTTCAATCTATCTACGTGTCTATCTTTTTTAAATCTATCTTTCTATCTATCTATTAGTCTATCTATCTATCGATTTATCAATCTTTTTATCCATCTATCTATTAATCTATCCGAATATATATTTATCTATTTATCTATCTATTTGTGTATGTATCTATCTATCTATCTATCTATATGTCTACATGTATATTTGTCTATGTGTTTATCTACCTATGTATCTATTTTTTTATTTTTTTATCTATCTCTTTATCTATTTGACTATTTACCTATCAGTCTATCTATCTATTTGACTAATAGCCTATCAGCCTATTTGTCCATCTATATATTGGTTTATCTATCTATTTATAAATTTATTTATCTATCTATCTAACTGTCTATCTATTTAAATTTCTATTTGCCTATCTGTCTATCTGACAATCTATCTATCTATATATCTATCTAAATGTCTATTTGTCTATCTATCTATTTGTCTATTTGTCTATTTGTATATCTTACTATATGTTTATCTATCTATATATTTATTTATTTTTCTATCTATCTGTCTATCTATTTATTTTCCTATATATCTATTTGTGTATCTGTCAATCTATTTATTTTCCTATATATCTATCTGTCAATCTATATATATATATATATATATATATCTATATCTATCTACCTATCTGTATATCTGTTATCTGTCTAACTGTCAATCTATCTAGTAATCTACATATCTATCAGTTAGTCTATCTATCTATATAAAAATTTATCTATCTATCTATTTGTCTATATGTCTATTTGTATATCTTTCTATCTCTTTATCTGTCTATGTATCTATTTATCTATCTGGCAATCCGTGTATATATCTATTTGCTTATATATCTTTCTATCTATCAATTAATCAATATATCTATCTATCTATCTAACTACCTATATATTTGTTAATTGTCTAATTATCTATATATCTATCTATTAATCTATGTATCTATGTATCTATCTATCTATCTAAATGTGTATCCGTCTAACTATTTATCTACCTATCTATCCATCTATCTTTTTGTCTATTTGTATATCTATCTATTTGTCTATATGTCTATCTGTCTATCTTTTTAATTATTTGTTTATCCGTATATTTTTCTATCTATCTATCTATCTTTGTATTTGTCAAATTATCTATCATCTATCTGTCTATTTATTTATCTATCTATCTATCTATTTGTCTATCTATCTATTTTTCAATCAATCAATCAATCTATCTATATATCTATCTGGCTGTCTATCTATCTATCTATCTATTTATCTACCTATATATCTTAATATCTAATTATCAATTTGTCTATATTTATATATTTTTAATAGTTTATCTATCCACTAGTCTATATTACTACCTATCTATATATTTATATGGCTAAAAATATATTTGTATAATGGTCTATATGTCTATCTATCTTTCTATCAATCTGTCTATCTGTCTATTTTTCTATCAATCTATCTATGTTTCAGGCAATCTATCTATCGATCTATATTTCTATTTGTCTATTTATCAATCTATCTATCTATCAATCAATTTGTCTGTCTGTCTATCTCTCTATTTACCTATTGATCAATATATCTATTTATTAATTTGTCTATCTTTCTTTCAATCTATCTATCTGACTATCTATCAATCTCTTTAGCTATCTAGATATCTTTTTGTCTTTCTATCTATATATCTATCTGCCTATCTATCTAACATTGTGTTTGTCTTTATATCTATCAGTCTATGTATCTTTCTATCTAAATGACTATCTATCTTATTGTCTATATGCCTATATGTCTATCAGAATACTTATGTATTTATCTATATGTCTATCTATATATCTTTCTATTTGTCTAAATATCTATAAGTCTATATGTTTGACTAATTATCTATCTATCTATCATTTGTTTATTTGTTTATATGTCTATTTGTCTATCTATCCATTAGTCTATCCTTCTATCTATTGATCTGTCAATCAATCTATCTATCTAATGGTCTATATATCTAACTATCTATCTGCCTATCTATCTATCTATCTGACTATTGGTTTATCTATCTATATCTTTATCTATCTATCTATCTATATTTCTTTATATCTATCATTTTATCTATTTGTCTATTAATCAATCTATTTATCTATCTTTCTACTAATCTATCTATCTATCTTTTAATTTGTTTATCTCTCTATATAACTATCTATATATCTATCTATCTATGTATCTATCTTTCTTTCAATCAATCATTCTATCAATCTATCTGTCTATCTAACTATATCCTATTTATATGTCTATCTAATTATCAATTTGTCTATCTTTTTAATCAGTCAATCTATCTATCTGCCTCTTGTAAATCTATTTATCTATCTATCTATCTATCTATCTATCTATCTGGCTATATGTTTATATATCTATTTTCTATCAATCTATCTGTCAATTTATCTATATTTCTATATGTCAATCTATCTATATGTTTATTTATCTATCTATCTATTAGTATATCTTTCTACCTATCTATTTATCTATCTATGTACTTGCCTATCTATTTATCTATTATCTATCTATCTATCTATATGTGTACCTCTCAATTTGTCTATATATATACATACATACATATATATATATATATATATCAATATATCTATCTATCTATCTATCTATCTATCTATATATCTACCTGTCAACCTGTATACCTATCTACATATGTTATCAATCATACTATCTATCTATCTAGCTATCTATTTATCTATGGATCTTTTGACTATCTATCTATCTATTTTTCTATCTATCTATTTAACTCTCTATATGTCTATATGTATATTTGTCTATCTATCTATATATTTATTTGTCTATATGTCTATCTATCCATTTATCTATTTTTATATCTGTCTATCTGTCTATATGTCTATCTGCCAATCTATCAATCTATATATATATATATATATATATATATATATATATATATATATATATATATATATATATCAATCTATCTGTATATCTATCTATTTGTGTATCTATATATCTTTCAATTTATCTAACTCTATGACTATTTATTTATTAGAATATATGTTTATTTATCTATCTGTCTAATAGTCTATTAGTATATCATCTATTTTTCTATCTATATATATGTTTATCTATCTATCTATCTCTGTATTAGTATATCTTTATATCTATCTTTATATCTATATATCTATCTATCTGTCTGTCTGTCAATTTGTCAATATGTCTAACTAATGATCTATCTGTCTATATGACTATATGTCTATCAATCTATATGCCTTACTAATTATCTGCTCATATGTCTATCTATTTAATTATCTATCTGTCTGTCTGTCTGTCTTTCTATCATTTTGTTTGTCTATCTTTCTACCTATTTATCTGTCTATCAATCTATTTGTCTATGTGTCTATCTATCTATTTATCTATCTATCTATCTTTTTTCCTTTTTGTCTATTTGTATATCTATCTATCTATCAATATGTATATCAATCAATCAATCTTTCTATCTATCAATCTTTCAATCAATAAATCAATCTTTATATCTATCAATCTGTCTTACTATCTATCTGTCTTTCTATATATATGTGTGTCTATTTAACTATCTATCTATCTATTTGTCTATCTATATATATATTCATATATCTTTTTATCTATCTATCTATCTAACTATCTTTCTCTTTATCTATCCTGTAAACTATCTATTTTTCTATTTATATATCTATCTATCTATTTATTTATTTATTTGTAAATCTATCTTTCTGTCTATATATCTTTATGTTTATCTATCTTTTTGTTTATCTATCTATCTATCCATTTGTTTATCTATCAAACTATTTAACTATCTATCAATCCATCTATCTATGTTTCTATCAGTCTATATATCAATCTATTTACTAATCTATCTATCTATCTATCTTTCTATCTATTCATCTATCTTTTTGTATATCTATCTATCTCTCTATATGTCTATCAACATATCTATATGCCTATTTATCTATCTATCTAATTATCTATCTTTCTAATTATTGATCTATCTATATATGTGTCTATATTTCAATCTAAGTGTCTATCTATCTATATATCAATTTATCTTACTATATGTCTATCAATCTATTTGTATTTTTATTTAACTACCTACCTATCTATCTATCTATCATTATTTCTATCTATCTATCTAATTGCCTACTGATTTATCTATCTATCTATTTATCAGTCTACAATCTATTTATCTATCTATCTATTTATCTATCTATCTACTTATATATCTAACTAACTAACTATCTATTTATCTATCTATTTGTCTATCTATATATTTGACTTTCTTTCTATCCACCCTTCTATCTATCTATATATCTATCTATCTACCAATCTATCTATCTATCTATTTATCTATTTACTATCGATCTATCTATTTATCTATCTCTCTGCCTATCTATCTACTTATCAATCTAACTAACTAACTAACAATCAATCTATCTATTTGTCTATCTATCTATATGTCTATCTATCCATCTATCCATCTATTTATCTATCTTTCGATTTATCTGTCTATCTATCCATCCATTTATTTATCTATCTTTAGATCTATTTGTCTGTCTATCTATCTATCTATCTGTCTGTCAATCTATTAGTTTATCTATCTCTCTAACAATGAATATATCTTACTATATATCTTTATATCTCTCTTTTATTTATATGTTTATCTATGTATTTGTCGATCTATCTATCTTTCTATCAATTTGTAAATTTTTCTATCTATCAATCTATCTTTATCTCAATTTATCTATCTATCTATTTATCTATCTATTTATCATTTTTTTGTCAATATATTTATTTATCTATCAATTTGTTTATATATCTACTTTCTCTTTATCTATTTATCTTTGCATCTATATATCTATATGTCTTTCTATCATTCTATCTATATATCTATCTATATATTCAGCTTTTTTTTATATATCTATCTATCGATCTATATGTCTATCTATTTATCTTTTGAAAATCTATTTATCTATCTAACTACCTATCTATCTATATATAAATCAATATATATATTTATGTATCTATCATTTTATATATCTATCTAAATTTTAATCTATCTATCTAATTATCTATATATCTATTTTATTATCTATATGTATATCTGTCTATCTGTTCATATATCTGTTTATCTTTCTAAGTATATATATATATTTATCTATCTATCTATAATCTATCTATATATCCATCTATCTATTTATATGTCTATCTATCTATCCATCTATGTATCAATCTATCTATCATTATCTCTATCTATCTATCTATTTATATATCTATCTATATTTTTATCTATCTTAATATCAATCATTCAACCTATCTATATATCCATCTATATAACAATATATATATATATATCTGTCTGTCTATCTATCTATCTATCTATCTGTCTGTCTATCTATATATCTGTCTATTTGTCTATTTGTCTGCCTATATACCTATCTAACCTTTTACCCATCTACATATTAACATGTTTATTTATTTGTCTATCTATCTCTCTATTTATCTATCTTTTTATCTATCAATATGGCTAGCTGACGATCTATCAATTCATCTATCTATCTATCTATATTTCTATCTATCTAAATGTCTGACTATCTATCTATCTATATATCTATCTATATGTTTTTTATCTAGCTATCATTCTATCATTTTATCTATCTAACTTTCTATTAAACTATCTATCTAGTTTCAAATCTATATATCTTTCTATATATATATATATATATATATATATATATATATATCTAACTATCTATTTATTAGTTTATCTATGTATCTGTATATATGTTTATTAATCTATCTATCTGAGCTGACTATCTGTCAATCTTTCTATCTATCTATATGTATATCTTTTTAAATTTCTAACTCTCAACCTGTTTATCTATATATATGTAAATCTGTCTTAATTTCTAACAAACAATCTGTCTATCTATCTATTTATCTATCTGTATATCTAACTATCTATCTATCATTATATCATTCTATATGTCTATCTAACAATTTATCTATCTATCTATTTGTTTATCTATCTATCTATCTATCTATATATCAAACTATCTGTCTATCTATCTATATAACTATCTGTCTATCTATTTGTCTATCTATCTATTTGTCTATCTAAATGTCTATTTTCCTATCTATCTATCTATCTTTCTATTTGTATGTCTAATTGTTTATCTATCTATCTATCTACCTATCTACCTATCAATCTGTCTACTTCTCTACTTAGCAACCTATTTATTTGTCTATTTATCTATTTGTCTATCTATCTATTTGTCTAACTATCTATCTATCTATATGTCTATCTATCTATCTATCGCCTATATGTATATCTATCTGTCTATCTCTCTACTTACCTATCTATCTATATGTCTGTCTATCTATCTATCTAACTACCTCTCTAACTATCATTTTGTCTATCTGTCAAATTATTTATCTTTCTATCTATCTATCAATTTGACTATTTTTCTATCATTTAATATGTCTATATGACTATCTATCAATTTGTCTGTCTATTAGTCTATATTTCTGTGTCTATTTGTCTATTTATCTATCGAACTATCTATCAGTATATTGGTCTATACGTTTATCTATCTATCTCTCTATCATTTTATCATTCTATCTATCAATCTATCTATTTATCTATCTATCTACTTGCCTATCTATCTATCTTTCTATCTATATATCTAACTATATGTCAGTCTGTATATATGTTTATCTGTCTATATGTCTCTCTATTAGTCTATCTGTCTATCTGTTTGTCTTGGTATATTTATATTTGAGTATCTATCTATCTATCTTTCTATCTAACTATTTACAATTATACCTATCTACCTATCAAATAGTCAACCTATGTATCTTTCTTCCAGTTTACTTTTCTACATGTCACATGTCAACTTGTCTACCTATTTATTTATCTACATGTTTCCCTATCTATAAGTCTACATGTCTAACTATCTTCTAGTCAACCAGTCTACCAATATACCTATCTACATGTCGACATGTCTACCTGTCTTCATGTCTACGTGTCTACCAAGCTACTTGTATATCTGTATTCATATCTATGTGTCTACCAATATACCTGTCTACTTGTATATTTTTTTATTTGTCTACTTGTCTACTTGTCTACCTTTCTACTTTTCTATTTGTCTATCTATCTACTTGTCTATCTATCTACCTATCTACTTGTCTATTATCTACCTATCTACTTGTCAATCTATTTATCTTTCTATCTCATTATATAAATTTGTGTCTAGCTATATATATATATATATATATATATATATATATATATATATATATATATATATTATATCTATCTTTCTAACTATTGTTTATATGTTTAAATGTTTATTTAACCATCAATCTTTTAATCTATCTATCTTTATATATATATATATATATATATATATATATATATATATATATATATATATATATATATATTTATTTATTTATTTGTTCATTTATCAGTCTACCTATTTATTTACCTATTTATCTTTAAATTTATCTATCTTTCTATATGTCAATCTATATATCTAATTATCTATCAATTTGTCTATCTATTTATCAATCAATCTATCTTTTAGACTATCAATTTTTATGTCTATTTATCTATATTTCTATATATCTATCTATCTATATAACTATCTATTTATTTTTCTATCTATCAATATGTTTATCTAACTCTCTATCATTCTATTATTATATCTATCAATCTATCTATTTGCCTATCTATATATCTTTTTTTTATATCTATCTATTTATTTTTCTATTTGTCTATTTGTGTATATCTTTCTATCTATCAATCTGTCTAATTATCATTTGTCAATCTATAATTCTATCTATTTGTCAATCTATCTAACTATCATTTGTAAATCTATAATTCTATCTATCTATCTATCCATATGTCTGCCTGTTTGTCTATCTGTCTATCTATCTATCTTTCTATATGTGTACCTATCAATCTATCAATCAATAAATCTACATGTCTATCTTGATATCTATCAATCTTTCAATCGTTCATTCTATCTATCTATCTTTATTTATATCTTTCAAGCTATATATCTATTTATTTATATATCGATCTACTTGAATATCTCTCTATCTATCTTTATTTATATCTGTCTACTTGTCTACCTCTTTACCTATCTGCCCATCTTTATTTGTATATATATATATCTATCTATCTAACTATTTGTCTGTTTGTTTGTCTGTCTATTTATCTATCTATTCATCCATCTAAGTGTCTATCTTTCTAACTTACTATCTATCTATATATCTATCTATATATCTATCTATATATCTATCTATCTATCTAAATGTCAATCTATCTATCTATCTAAATGTTAATCTATCTATCTTTTTATAAGTCAATCTATTTATATGTCTATCTTTCTATATGTCTATCTATATATCTCTCTATATATTAGTCTATATCACAATCTATCTATATGTCTATTTGTTTATTGGTCTATATATCTATCATTCTAACTGTCTATCTAACTATCTATCTGTCTATCTGACTATCTATCAATATGTCTATCAATCTATCTCTATATCTATCTATTATTATATTTGTCGATCTCTCTATATTTCTATATATCTATCTGTCTATTCGTCTATTTGTCTATATGTTTATTTGTAAATTTGTCTATCTACCATTTTATCTATTTATCTTTCTGTCTATCTAAATATCTATTTATTTGTCAATTTGACTATCAATTGATCAATCAATCAATCTGTCTATCTAACTGTTTGTGTGTCTATCTATATATTTGTCATTATATCTGACTGTCTATCTATCGTATGTCTTTATATGTATCTATCTATCTATCTATCTATCTTTATATATTTGTCTATGTATCTATTTATCTACCTATATAGATATATAAATATATTTATGTTTTTATCTATCTATATATTTATATATCCTTATATATACCAATCTATCTATATATCTATTTCTATCTATCAATCATTCAATCTAATTATTAGTCTATCTATCTATCTGTCTATATATCTATCTATCTATCTCTCTATTTGTTTTTCTGTCTGTCTACATATATATATATATATATATATATATATATATATATATATATATATATATATATATATATTTATATATTTGTCCATCTATATACATATATATATATATATATATATGTATGTATGTATATCTAGCTATCTATCTTTTTATATATTTAGATATATATCTTTTTGTCTGTCTTAAACTATCTATCTATATTTCTATCTATTATCTATCTATCTATATTACTTTTAATTGATCTATATATTAATATATCTGTCATCTATCAATCTATTTGTTTTTCTATCTGTCTACCTATTATTTATTTATCTACCTATATATATATATCTATCTATATATCTATATATCTTTCTATCAATCTATTTTTATATCTATCTATCTATCTATCTATATGTTAATCTATCTATCTTTCTTTCTATATATCTATCTGTCTATCTATCTATCTGTCTATCCAAATAACTGACTCTTTATCTATCTATCTATCATTCTTTATATATATATTTATCTTTCACTCTCTATCTATCTATTTCTCTATATAACAATTATCTATCTGTGTATCTAGTTATCTTTATATTTATCTATATATCTGTCTATCTTTCTATATGTCTATATGTCTATCTGCCTATCAATATATCTATATGTCTATCATTCTATCAGTCTCTCTATCTATCTTTCTATTTTTCTATTTATCAATCTATGTGTCATTCTCTATATATGCCTATTTATCTATCTATCTATCTATATGTATATTTTCTTAATTATCTATCTGTCTATCTATCAATCAATCTATGTATATGTCTATCTTTTTATTGGTGTATTTGTTTATCTGTCAAAATGGTTATCTATTAATTTGTCTATTTTTTTATATATCTGTCTGTCTATCTATCTGTCTGTCTATCTATCTGTCTGTCTATCTATCTATCTATGTTTATATCTATATATCTATATATCTATCTATCTGAATGTCTATCTATTTATTTGTCTGTCTATCTATCTAGCCGTATTTCTATTTTTCTACCTATCTATCTATCTATCTTTCTTTCTTTATATCTTTCTAGTTATCTATGTATCTATATATCTTTCTATCTTTTTATTTATCTATTTGTCAATATATCCTTTTATCTGTCCATATATCTATCTTTCTATTTATCTATATTTATGTCTATCTATCTAACTATATATTTATCTATCTTTCTATCTATCTTTTAAATGATCTATCTGTCTATCTATATTTCTATCTATCTATATCTATCTATCTATCTATTTATCTATTTATCTATCTGTGGATCTATTTATCTTTTTTTCTATCTATCTACCTATATGGTTATCTATCTATCTTTCTTTCTTTCTGTCGATCTATTTATCTATCTATTTATCTATCTATCTATTTATCTCTCTTTTATCAATCTATTTATCTGTCTATCTATCTGTCTATCTATTTATTATTTACCTATCTATTTATCTATCTATCTATCTATCTATCTATATATCTCTTTAAATATCTATCTATGTATCTATTTGTTTTTCTATCTATCTACTAACTGTCAATCTATCTACCTATTAATCTATCTATTAATTTCTCAATCTATCTATCTTTCTATCTATATATGTATGTATCAATCTATCTATCTATGTGTCACCCTATCTACATGTCTACTTGTCTAACTATCAACAAGTCTACATGAATATCTATCTATCTATTAATCTATAATTCTATCAGTCTATCTATCTAAATGTCTATCCGTCTAACTATTTATCTACCTATCTATCCATCTATCTATTTGTCTATCTGTATATCTATTTATTTGTTTATATGTCTATCTATCTATCTATCTATCTATCCGTCTGTCTGTCTATTTATTTATTTGTTTATCTGTATATTTGTTTATCTATCTTTTTTTCTATTTGTCTATCTATCTATCATCTATCTATCTATTTGCCTATCTATCTATTTATTTGTCTATCTATCTATTTATCATTAAATCAATCAATCAATCAATCTATCTATCTGTCTATCTGGCTATTTGTCCATCTATCTATCTATCTATTTATCTACCTATTTATCTATATATCTAATTATCAATTTATCTATATTTAAATCTTTTTAATAGTTTATCTGCCCACTAGTCTATCTTACTACCTGTCTATATATCTATATGGCTAAAAACCTATTTGTCTAATAATCTATATGTCTATCTATCTATCTATCTCTCTATCTGTCTATCTTTCTACCTGTCTATCTATGTTTCTACCAATCTATCTATCGATCGATATTTCTATTTGTCTATTTATCATTCTATCTATCTATCTATCTATCTCTCTATTTACCTAATTATCAATATATCTATTTATTAATTTGTCTATCTTTCTAACTTTCAATCTATCTATCTGGCTATCTGTCAATCTCTTTAGCTATCTATCTATCTATTTGTCTGTCTATCAATATATCTATTTGCCTATCTATCTATCATTGTGTTTATCTTTCTCTCTATCAGTTTATGTATCTTTCTATCTAAATGACTATCTATCTTACTGTCTATAAGCCTATATGTCTATCAGAATACCTGTGTAATTATCTATATGTCTAACTATATATCTTTCTATTTTTCTAAATATCTATAAGTCTATATGTTTGACTAATTATCTATCTATATATTATATATTTTTTAAATATTATTTATTATTTATTGCCCTCTCATTTGGCGGAGGAATACCATTTGTACAAGCTACTTCTACCCTTCTCCCTTTTACACTCTGTCCTAAAACTATGAATATGTATCTTGTAAAATACTCTTTATACATTTTTGTTATATCCTATGATTTTATATCTTGTGCTTTTGGGGTTTTGTTGAGTTTTTAGAATGAGAGTAGAATCTTTATCCGTGTTTTCTAGATGGTGAGACTTTAAATCGGTTTGTGGATATGAAGACCATCTATCTTGTTTTCATACGTGTGATTTGTATTGTCTTTCATGCTTTCTATCCTTTTTCACATGATTTATTCGAGACTTCTCCCTCTTACAGCTTTAGATTTAGTTTCTTTAATCTACCTGAAATTATTCTGTGAGAAATAAATGAATCATGTTCCATGATTAGAAAACATTCCCCCCTTTACCTTGCAGATATCAACAAAATTAAGCAGTTTATTTCTCTTTATTTTCATTGTTTGTGCTCTTTCAATGTGGGTATTCTTTTTTTCCAGCTTTCAATATTTCGCTGACTTGATAAATGCTTTCCCTAGCTTGCTTTACTTGAGTTTTTTTATTTTTTGTAGGATCTTTATTGACTGTATGACCCTTATCAACCAACATAGATTTTATGCATGACACACATAGACTCTTGTTTGACGACATGATATAAACTTTGATAACACAGACTTCCAGCTCACAAAGAATAGAAATTTTACACAGACTTCCAGATCAGATTTATAGACAGCCAGCAACTGACTGACCCCTTAACACACAGAGCAATAATACTGTAAAAATGTTGCTTCTCTCCAGCTTTGTTTTAGATCTTTAACCTATCTGCAAAAAAGAAAGACTACATTCCAATTGAAAACAACTTTTCCCAATCACCCCTCCCGATTCTCGATTATTAGAACTTCCCCAGAAGCTACTTTTTACCTGTAAAACAGAAGAAAGTGCCTTTGCAAATATCTAAATAAAAACTTATCTTACCCTTTTATAGCTCCATAATTAAATTCCACTTTGAAAAAAATTCACCCCTCGGGACTAGGGTGGTTCTTTAGAGGAAGAATCCCTAATCTGCAATGGTTAGTAAACCTAAATATAGCATCTACTTTATAAGGAAAAATTTTCAAACGTAATTTTAGATTTTCCTAATGTAGGGTGTGCCTTTGTTGTCTAATTTTAATATGCCCATATGTTTCTTTGATAAAATATATTCATCATATTCTTGATCCCCTTTTTTTCCCCTCCTTGGCTAATCCATCTGCTAGAGCATTAGCTTCTCTAAAGATATGATATATAGAATATTCAATTGTTCTTATTTCCGGTAGTAGTTCTTCTATTTCATTCTCATATCCCTATAATATTGTCTTTTGATTAATTAAGTTTACTAGAATTATTGAGTAAAATTGAATTTCTATAGCTTTAATAGCCAGTTTTTTACATAATCTTAAACCTTCTCATTAGGCTAAAATCTCAGCATGTAGTACCGATGAACCTTGGAACCTTCTTGTAAAGGCTAAAATTAGTTTACCTTCTGAATTTCTTATCGACACCCCCCCCCCCCCCTCCGACAGCTACTATATCTCTGGCAAAGCTTCCATCTGTATTTAGAGCTAATCTTTCTTTTGTGGGTTTGTCCCATTTTATACTTATAAATTTGAAATGTTTTGACAGTTTCTCTTTTAAGTTTCAATAAGTCCTTATATCTTTATCTAAACTCGTATCTTGTAATATTAAAGGCCTAGTTTCAGAAATTTTTCTTGTGTCCTCCCTTATATCCTTCTAGATATCCTCTATTATCATTTTGTGACATTCAAATCTACTTTTGTTTCTAGCCTTCCAAATGCACCAAGTTGCTATTAGTGGTACATTGTTTTTAATCCATTTCTGAGCCGGACTTGAGACTTTTTGCTTATGCCATTTATGCAATCTACTTTTTATGGTAAGATATTCATATTTTATTTGAAATTATGCTCCTAATTTCTTCCAGATTTCAGAGGCCATTTTCCCATTTGAGAAGAAATGATCCATCGTCTCCATCTCAGATTCATAGTAGTCACACCTGGAAACTAACTGAATTCCTTTCTTTTTTAAATTAATATCAATCGGGATGATGATAGATAAAAATTTCTACATAAAAGTTTTAATTTTTTGTGGATTGTCATTCTTCCAAGCCCAATTAAATATATTCTATTCTTCTTGCTTTTTTCTTATACCATTTTTGACTGATTTAAGAGAGAATGCTCCTTCTGGTGTTAGTGTCCAAACCCATCCTTTTCTTGTGAGTTTAGAGTGATTCTCAACTAGTTCTCTTTGTTTGAGCATTTGAACCCAAACCTGTGAGCTCTTGCTTTTGTTTTTGTCTTTATTAGTATCATTCTTGATGCAATACTTTGCCCGCATAAATTTAGACCATAAATGATTATTTGTTTTTAGTCTCCACCATCTCTTGCTAGCCCGTGCTTTGGCTAAATCTGAGAGATTGACAAATCCTAATCCAGCTTCTTGAATAGGGAAGCATAAATCTCTTCATTTTTTCCAATGGAGTTTATATTTGCCTTCTTTTTTATCCCACAAAAAATTAGCAAATTCTTTTTCTATATCTTTAATAAGCTTACCCGGTGGTTTGATAATCATAATGTTATGCATTAATGTGTTTTCTAAGACATCTTTTATTAATGTTATTCTACCCCCTATGCTTAAAAATTCCTCTTTCCATCCCGAATTTTTCTGTTTTAATTTATTCACTAAAAATTATAAGTATTCAGACTTGAGTTTACCTTCATAAAAAAGGCAACCTAGATAAATCATTTCACCTTTTTTATGAGAAAAACCTGTAATTTTTTTAATTTTGTGAGCTAGTGCCAATGGAGCTTTGTTAGAGATCATATATTGACATTTTATATTATTTAATTTTTGACATGTTTCTTCTTCTATGTTTTTTAACAAATTCATTAAATTTTGTAGTGATCTACTACCTCCATTGGTAAAGATCATTACATCATCTATGTATGCCAAGCAACTAACCAGTGGAGTATTTTTAGGTTGCCTTAATGAACCTATTGATCCTTTTAACATTCTATCTTTAAGATTAACTATTAAAAGTTCCAAATATATATTGAATAGTAATGGGGAAAGAAGATCCCCTTGTCATAATCCTCTAATTGGTTTTATTTCTTCTCCTACTTCTCCATTTGTTATTACTCTCACCCAAGTATTTGATATACATCTATATATCAAATCTATCCATGTTTCTGAGAAACTCATTTTTCTCATAATGAAACATAGAATGTTCCATTCAACTCTATCAAATGATTTGGATAAGTCCGGTTTTATTATAACATTATGTCCTCTAGTCTTTGTTCCTATTTCTCTGCACATTTCTTTAGCCAAGCAGATATTTTCCATTATCAGCCTATCTTTCATGAATCCTATCTATTCTATCGAGATAATTTTAGGCAAAAGATTGGTTAATATATTTTGAAGTGTTTTTGCTAAAATTTTATAAATTGAATTACATAAACTAATTGGTCTAAAATCTTGTCCTATTTGTGGGTTTTTTATTTTTGGAATTAGGACAATGTGAAAACTTCCCCACTTCTTTCCTATTTCCACCCCACTAAGAATGCTATTAATTGCCTTTCTATATCTTTTTTAATTATATTCCAACAATTTTGAAAAAGCAGCTAATCCATCCATCCGGTCTAGCTGCACTATCCATGTTCATATTAAAAATAGCCATTTTGATTTCTTCTTCTTCTGCGTATTTAGTTAGCATATCATTTTATTCTGTTGTAATTTTATTTTCTATGTTATGTATCAAAGTATTACCTATAAGCATCTTTTTTCCACTTAGTTGATTATTAAAAAACTTTGTGAAGTAATTTTGGATATCTATATCTTTTTCCACCAATTTTTCTTTTTTATCTTTTATTCCACTTATTCTATGTTTCTCATGTTTTAATTTAAAAACTTTTTGAAATAATTTTGTGTTTTTATCTACTTCTTTTAGCCATTTTATTTTAGATTTTTGTTTCCAGTATACTTCTTTCATTAAAAGTTTTAATTTAAGTTCTGCTTGTTCTTTGCTTAATGCACTTCTATTCTTAGTGCTTTGATCTATTTAAAAATTCTAATTCTTTGTTTGAAACTAATTCTTATGCTTCTTTTATATTTTTATTTATATCTCCAAATGTCTCCTATGTATCTATTTGTTTATATGTTTATATGTTTATTTGTCTATCTATCCATTAGTCTATCTTTCTATCTGTCAATCTATCAATCAATCTATCTATCTATCAGACTATCTATCTATCAATGGTCTATCTGTCTAACTGTCTATCTGCCTATCTATCTATCTGACTATTTGTTTATCTATCTATATGTCTATCTATCAATCTATCTATATTTCTTTATATCTATCTCTCTGTCTATTTGTCTTTCAATCTATTTGTCTTTCTATTTATCTATCTATCTTTCTATCTTTTTTTGTTTATGTATCTATATAACTATCTATATATCTATCTATCTATGTATCTATCTTTTTTTCTATCAATAAATCAATCAATCTGTTTATCTAACTATATCCTATTTATCTATCTATCTAATTATCAATTTATCTATCTTTTAATCTGTAAATTTATTTATCTGACTTTTGCAATTCTATATGTCTATATATCTATCTATCTATCTGTTTTTCTGTCAATCTATCTATTTGGTTATATGTTTATATATATATTTTTCTATCAATCTATCTGTCAACTTATCTATATTTCTATATGCCTATCTATCTATATGTTTATTTATCTATCTATCTATTAGTATATCTTTCTATCTATCTATTTATCTAACTATGTACTTGCCTATCAATTTATCTGTTATCTATCTATCTATCTATCTATCTGTGTATTTCTCTATTTGTTTATAAATAAATAAATAAATAAATAAATAAATATATATATATATATATATATATATATATATATATATATCTATCTACATATCTACATGTCTACTTGTATACCTATCTACATATGTTATTAATCTAACTATTTATCAATCTATCTATCTATTTATTTATCTATCTTCAATCTATCTCTCTATTTCTCTATCTATTTATTTAACTATCTTTATGCCTATATGTATATTTGTCTATCTGTCTATTTATCTATATGTCTATCTATCTCTCTATCCATCTATCTATTTTTATATCTATCAGTCTATATGTATATCTGCCAATCTATCAATCTATATATATATATATATATATATATCTATCTATTTGTCTATCTAACTCTAAGATTATCTATTTATTAGAATATATGTCTATTTATCTATCTGCCTAATAGTCTATTAGTATATCATTTATATTTCTAAATATATATATATATAAATATAAATTTATTAGTATATATTGCAATTCTATTAGTATATCATTTATATCTATCTAACTCTATTAGTCTATCTTTATATCAGTCTATATATCTATCTATCTATTTATCAATATGTCAATTTGTGAAAATGTCTAACTATCGACTATCTGTATATATGACTATGTATCTTTAGATCTATATGACTTTCTATTTATCTGCTCATCTATCTATCTATTTAATTATTTATCTATCTATTTGTCTATATGTCTATCTATCTATCATTTTGTTTGTTTATCTTTCTACCTATCTATCAGTCTATCTATCTATTTGTCTATATGTCTATCTATCTATTTATCTATCTTTCTATCTTTTTGCCTTTTTTGTCTATTTCTCTATCTATCTATCTGCCTGTCAATCAATCAATCAATCTTTCTATATATCAATCTGTCATACTATCTATCTATTTTTCTATATATATGTCTATCTATTTAACTCTCTATTGATCTATCTATTTGTCTATCTATATGTATATTCATATATATTTTTATCTATCTCTCTCTTTATCTATCGATCTATCTATCTTTCTTTTTATCTATCCTGTAAACTATTTTTTTTTCTATCTACTTATCTATCTAATTATTTATTTGTCTATCTATCTATTTGTGTATCTATATTTCTGTCTATCTATCTTTTTATCTATCTTTCTATTTATCTATCTTTTTGTCTATCTATCTATCTGTCTATCGATCCATTTGTTTATCTATCAAACTATTTAACTATCTATCAATCCATATATCTATGTTTCTATCTATCTATATATCATTCTATTTACTAATCAATCAATCTATTTACTAATTAATCAATCTATCTATCTTTTTGTCTATCTATCTATATGCTTATATATCTATCTATCTATGTTTCTCTCTATATGTCTATCAACATATCTATATGTCTAACTCTCTATCTATCTAATTATCTATCTTTTTAATTATCGATCTATCTATATATTTGTCTATATTTCAATCTAAGTGTCTATCTATCTATATATTAGTCTATCTTATTATCCATCAATCAATCAATCTATATTTTTATCTACCTACCTACCTACCTATCTATCTATCTTTAGTTAAATTTGTATAACTATCTATTTGCCTGCCTATTTATCTATCTATCTAAATATCTATCTATATATCTATCTATCTATTTATCAGAATACTACCTATCTATATATTTTTTAGTCTACTATCTATCTATCGATCTTTTT
>JAREIK010000017.1:79442-114442 GCA_029783825.1 Sapria himalayana
TTTCTATTGTCCGTGTCAATTTGTCTATCTATCTATCTATCTATTTATCTCTATATCTATATATCTATTTAATTATCTATCTATTTAAATATCTTTCTATCAATATATATATATATATATATATATATATATATATATATATATATATATATATATCTGACTATTTTTCTAACAATATATCTATCAATCTAATTGTCTACCTATCTATAAGTCTATCTATCTATCTATCATTATATTTATCTATCAATTAACCAATAAATCTATTTATCTATCTATATATTTGTATTCGTACCTATTTGTCTATATTTTGATTTTTCTATTTGTCTATCTAAATGGCACTCTATATGTATATATATCTATTTCTCTATTTATTTATTTTTCTATTTGTCTATATATCTATTTGACTATCTATATTTGTCAATCTACATATTTGTTTATCTATTTATCTCTTTTATGTCTATTTGACTATCTATCTAGTTGTCTATTTATTTATCTTTCTATTTGTCTATCTATCTATTTGTCTTTCTATCTATCTAACTATCTATTTATCTATATGACTATATGTCTATCTATATAACTATATCTAACTAACTAACTAACTAACTCTCTTCCTATCAATCTAACTATCGATTTATTTGTCAATCTATCTCTTTGTATGTTTGTCTATATGTTTATTTATCAATATGTCTACATGTCTATTTATATATTTGTCTATTTATCTATATATTTAATTTTCTATCTATTTATCTATATATCTGTCTATCTATCTATATATCAATTTATATATTTGTTTATCTTTCTATCTATCTATCTATTTATCTATCTTAATGTCAATCTATTTATATGTTTATCTATTTATCTATGTATCTATTTTTCTATTTATTTATCTATCTATCTTTCTTTCTGTCTAGCCATCTATATATGTATCTATCTATCTACAAATCTATTTATCTTTCTATCTATCTATTTCTTTGTTTGACTATCAATTTGTCAAACTATATGTATGTCTATCTATCTATCTATATATTTGTCTATCTATATATCTATCTCTTTTCCTATCTATCTTTTTGTTAATCTATCAATCTATCTGTTTGTCTATCTATGCATTTGCTGATCTATTTGTCTATCCATATATTTATCTATCTATCATTATTTCTATATATACTTTTATTGATTTGTCTATCTATCTATTAATCTCTCTTTTTATTAGTCTATCCAACTATCTATCTATATCTATATTAATCTATCTTTCTATTTGTCTGTGTCAATCTATCTATCTATCTATATCTATATTAATCTATCTTTCTATTTGTCTGTGTCAATCTATCTATCTATCTATATCTATATTAATCTATCTTTCTATTTGTTTGTGTCAATCTATCTATCTATCTATCTTTATATCTATATATCTATTTAATTATATATCTATTTAAATATCTTTTTATCAATTTATCTGTCTATTTATATACATATCTATCTATCTGACTATATTTCTAACAATTTATCTATCTATCTATATGTCTACCTATCTATTGGTCAATCTATCTATCAATCATTATATTTATCTATCAATTAACCAATAAATCTATTTATCTATCTATATCTTAGTATTTGTATCTATTTGTCTATATTTTGATTTTTCTATTTGTCTATCTGAATGACACTTTATATGTATATCTATCTATTTCTCTATTTGTTTATTTGTATATTTGTCTATATATCTATTTGACTATCTATATTTGTTTATTATTTATCTTTTATATTTCTATTTGACAATATATCTAGTTGTCTATTTGTCTATCTATCTATTTGTTTATCTATCTATTTGTAGTTGTCTAATTATTTATATATCTATCTTTTAATCTATCTATATATCTATCTAACTATCTAACTTTATATCTATCGATCTATCTATCGATCTATCTATCTATCCATCCATCCATCCATCCATCCATCCATCCATCCATCCATCCATCTATCTATCTACATTATTATCTAGCTATCTATCTATCTATCTAATTGTCACACTATCTATCTATCTTTCTATGTATGTATGAATCTATATGTCTATCTATCTATTTCTAAATTTTTATATCCATATATCAATCTAACAATCTATCTATCAATATTAATCAAACAATCAATCAATCAATCTAAATATTTATTTATATATATGTATATATGTATTTATGTTTATCTATCTATCTATATATGTATCCATTAGATAATCTATCTATTTATTTATCTATCTATCCTTTTATATATCTATCAATATTAATCAATATTAATCTATCAATATTAATCAAACAATCAAGCTTTTATATATTTGTCTATCAATCTATTTATCTATTTCTAAATCTATCTTTCTACTTATCTATCTATTTTTCTATCTATATATTTAACTATTTATCTATCTTTCTGTTTGTTTGTATGACATATATCTGTTAAAATAACAATTTGGTATGTGTGTGTGTGTGTGTGTGTATCTATTTATCTATTTTTATTTTTTATAGATATCTATTTGGCTATCTATTTATCAAGCTATCGATCTATCTATTTATCTTTTTATTTATTTATTTGTCTATATTTCTTTGTGTATCTTTTTATATATCGATCTATCTATTTGTCTATCTTTATATCTATCTTTTTGTATATTTGTATATTTATCTATGTGTTTATGTATATATCTATTTATTGATCTATTTTTCCATTTATCCTTCTATCCATCTATCTATTTGTCTATCTATTATCTTATTTGTCTATCTATCTATCATCTTATCTATGAAACTATCTAACATTATATATATATATATATATATATATATATATATATATATATATCAATCTACCTATCTTTCTACCTATCAATCTATCAAATTATAAATCAATCAATCTAATATTTATATGATTATATAACTATCAATTTATCTATTTATATGTTTGTTTGGTTGTCTATTTGTTTATCTATTTTTTTGTCTATCTATATATCTCTCTATTTGTGTATCTGTCTATCGGTCTATCTATTTATTTCTCTATCTATCAATTTCTCTTTTTATCTATCAATCTATATATATATATATATATCTATCTATCTATTTATCTTTCTTTCTCTCTTTATATATGTATATCTGTCTATCTGTGTATCAATCTATCTATCTATATATCTATCTATTTATTTATCTATCTATCTATCAATTTATTTGTATATCAGACAAATTTTCTATCTATCGATATGTCTATTTGTATATATATATATATATATATATATATATATATATATATATATATCTCTCTATTTTCTATATGTTTATATATATATTTATTTATCTATTTATCTATCTATATATCTATTTATATGTATATCGGTCAATTTGTTTATCGGTTTATATTTTATCTATCTATTTGTCAATAAATCAATCTAACAATAATGATATCAGTCTATTTGTCTTTGTATCTGTATATCTATCAGTATATATGTATCTATTTATCTACAAATGTATGTATATATCATCTATCAATGCATCTATCTATTTATTTTTTATTTTTATGTTTATCTCTCTATCTATTGTTGTCTATTTGTCTAAGTGTATGTATGTCTATCAATTATCTAACTATTATATATTTGTCTACATATCTATTTGTCTATCAATCTATTTGTTTATATATCTATTTATCTATCTATCTACATATAGATATATGTGTGTGAGTGTGTGTCTATTCGAATATCTATCTATTTATTTATCTATCTATATGTCCATCTATCCATCTGTCTATCTATTTATCTTTATATTTGTCTTTCTTTCTATCTATATATCTATCTATCTATCTACACACACACACACACACACACACACACACACATATATATATGTATGCATGTATATATATATATATATATATTTTTTATCTTTCTCTCTTTAAATTTTTATATCTGTCTATTTGTATATCTATTAATCTATTTATCTATTAATATCTTTATTTTATTTCTATTTGTCTAATTATGTATCTATATGTCTATCTTTTTGTCTATTTTTATATCTATCTATTTGTATATTTGTCAATCTATCTATATGTCTATTCATAAATCTATATATTTATCCATCTACCTATCTATCATTCTATATAACTCTCTATTTGTCTATCTTTCAATATATATTTCTAACTATCTATCAATCTACCTATCTCTCTATCTATCAATCTATCAATTTTCTTTGTATTTGTTGGAAAATCTATATATCTATTGATCTATATATTTGTTTATCTATATTTCTGTATATATATCTATCTGTCTATTTGTCTATCTATTTATCCGTCTATATGTCTATCTATCTATCTATCTATTTACCTATTTGTCTATTTGTTTATATGTCTATCTATTTATATTTCTTTTGATCTATCTATCTATCTATATATTTGTCTATATAATTGTCTATATATGTACTTGTCTATTTCTCTATATTTCAATTTATCTATAGTTTATTTATCTATGTATCTATCTGTCTATCTATCTAATTATTTATCTATCTATTTATTGTTCTAATTATCAGTCTATCTATATATATGTTTATCAATATATTTTCTATCTGTCTATATATCCATCTATTTGTATACCTATCAATCTTTCTATTTATCTATATATATACATATATTAAATTTATTTATCGATCTATATTATTTCTTTTTATCTATCTTTCTAACTAGAAATTTACCTACCTACATTCCTATCTATCTATCTATGAATCATTCAATTAATCAAGCGATTATTTAATTTATATATCTATCAATTTATCTTTTTGTTTGTTTGTCTGTAAGTTTATCTATCGATCTATCTATTTGTCTCTCTAAATGTATATCTATTTATCTATATGACTATTTGTCTTTCTATTTATTTGTCTATTTCTCTATCTACCTATCTGTCTATTTTCTATTTTTATATCTGTCTATCTGTATACTTGTCTATCTTTCTATATATTTATATATCTATATATCTGACTATTAGTACATCTAACTATATATCTCTCTATATGTTTAATTATGTATCAATTAATTTATCTTTTTGTTTGTTTGTCTATCAGTCTATCAATTGATCTATCTAATCGTATATCTATATGTCTATCTATTTACCTATGTGATTATTTTTCTTTCTATCTATTTGTATATTTGTATATCTATCTATTTGTTTATTTTTCTATATTTCAATTTGTCTACCTATCTATCTTTCTTTCATTATATCTATCAATATAAATATATATCTATCTATTTGTATATCTGTTTATCTATGTATCTATATATGTGTCTATTTGTCTATCTTTTTAATAAATTTATCTATCTTTATGTATATTTGTATATCTGTCTATCTATCTATTTATCTATATGTCTATCTATCAATCTTTCAATATGTCTATCTATCTGTCTATCTATATGTCTATCTATCTATCTATGTATATGTCTATCTATATATTTGCTTATTTACATGTGTTTATCTATTTATCTCTTTATATGTCTACTATCTTTCTAATTGTTTGTCAATCTATATATTTTTCTTTTTTTCTATCAATCTATAAATCTATCAATCTATCTACTTCTCTATATGTTTATCTATGTATCTATATATCAAACAATGTTTGCATCTATCTATCTATCTATCAATAATTATATCCATCTATCTATCTCTTTGTTTGACTATTTGTCTATCTATGTGTTTATTTGTCTATTTGTCTATCATTATGTATGTCTATCTATCTACCTATCTATTTATATATCTATCTTTCTATCTGCCTATCTATCTATCTATCTATATATCTATCTATCTAGCTTGCTAGCTATCTATATATCTAAATATCTATTTATCTATCTTCCTTTCTATCTATCTATTTGTCCATCTATCTATCTATTTGCCTATCTATATATCAATCTATATACAAATCAATCTATCTACTAATCAATCTATTTATCAATCTATCTATTTATCTAAATGTGTTTGTCTATTTGTCTATCTATCTATCTCTTTGTCTATATATCTATTTGTCCATCTATACATCTGCTTATTTATCTATTTGTCGATTATTCTATATGTCTGTCTATCTTTATGTCTATTTATCTTTATGTCTATCTATCTATCTTTCTATTTTTATTTCTATTTATTTGTATATATATCAAACTATTTATATGTCCATCTATCTATCTCAATAAATGTCTATCTATTAATCTATCTATCAGTCTATCTGTTAATCTATCTTTCAATAAATCATTCAATCTATTAATTTGTTTATCTAACTATGTGTCTATCTATCTCTCTTTCTATATGTCTATCTATCTATCTATCAAACTATCTTTCTATTTATATATATATATGTATATATATATATTAATGTATCTATCTATCTATCTCATTGTTTGATCATCAATGTGTCTATCTACCAATTTGTATAATTGTCTAACTATATGTTTGTTTATTTATCTATCTATTTGCCTATCTATCGATCTGTCTATCTTTATATTTGTCTATAATTCTATCTATCTATCTATCTCTGTCTATATATCTATCTATATCCTTGTCTATTTATTTATATGTCCATCTATCAATCTATCCATCTATCTATCTATTAGTTTCTTTCTTTTTATCTATTTATCAATAAATCAATCTAGCAATATATCTATCAATCTATGTATCTATCTTTATGTCTATCTGTCTATTTGTCTATATTTCTATCTATCTATTAGTTTATCTATTTATTCGTCAATATATCTATTTGTCTCACTATATGTCTATTCTTTTGTATATTTGTCTATTTGTGTATCTATCAATATTTCTACCTCTTTATCTATTTTTATATCAATCTATTTGTATATTTGTCTATCTATCTATTTGTCTATCTATATATCTATCCATCTATCTTTCTTTCTATCTGTATATCTATCTTTCTTTTTTTTAATATATCTATCTTTCAAACTATCTATCTATCTATCTACGTACCTACATATCTATCTATCTATCAAACTATCCCTTTATTTGTTTGTATATTTGTCTATTTGTCGATCTATCTATTTGACTATATATATGTGTGTCTATATATCTATCAATCTATTTGTATATTTGAGTAACTATATATTTATCTATCTTTTTGTCTATTTGTCTAACTATGTATATTTCTAGCTATAAATCTATCTAATTATCTATCAATCTATCTATTTATCTATTCATATATCTCTCTCTATATATCTTTATATATCAATTTGTATAACTATCTTTCTTTCTTTATTTCTATCATGTTGTTTATCTATCAATCTATTTATATATCTATCTATATGTTCATCTATCTATTTATCTATCTGTTTATCAATCTTTCTTTTTAGTTATCTATCTATCTCTCTATTTATAAATATATATAGATATATGTGTGTGTGTGTTTATCTTTCTATCTGCCTATCTTTCTAATTTTCTATTTGTCTATCTGTCAATATATCTTTTAGTCTATTTATATGTCTATCTATTTTTCTATTTGTCTATTTGTGTATCTATTTTTTATCTAATTATCTATTTATATAGATATATATATTTATTTATATATTTATCTATCTATTTATATATCTATTTTTAACTATCTATTTATCTTTCTAACTATCTATCTACCAACCTCTATATCTATATATCTATCCATCTCTTTGTTTGTTTGTCTTTTTATCTATCTATAGATCTATCTATTTATCAATATGTATTTGTTTACCAGTTTATATGTCTATCTATCTTTTTGTCTATTAACTATATGTCTATCTATATATCTTTCTTTCTATCTATCTATCTGTCTATTTGTCTGTCTATTGACTTGTCTGTCTCTCTATATTTTTATTTGTCTATAATCTATCTACCAATCTATCTATAGATTTTTTTCTATCAATCTATTTAACTACTAACCTTGCTACCAACCTACCCGCCAATCTATTTATCTATGAATTTATCAATTAATTAATTTATCAAGCTATTTATCTATCTATCAATTTATCTTTTTATCTATTTGTGTATTAGTCTATCTATTGATCTATCTATTTGTCAATCTATATGTTTGTCAATTTATTTATATGTTTATTTGTTTATTTGTCAATCTATTATTTTTATCTATTTATCTATTTATCTATTTTTATATTTGTCTTTCTATTTAGCTGTTTATTTATCTTTCTATATATCTATCTATCTATTTTTTGTTTATATATATATATCTATCAATATTTCAATCTATTAATCTTTTAATAGTTTATCTGTCTATCTTTCTTTCTTTCAATTTGTCGAAATGACTTTCTATTTATTTATTTATTTATTTATGTTTCTATCTATCTGTTTATCTATCTAACACTCTATCTATCTATCTATCTTTTTTTCTTTCTATATGTTTATCTGTCTATCTATCTATATATCTTTCTTTCTTTTCCCCTATCTAACTATCTATCTATCTTTTAGAATTCCTATCTATGATTCTATTTATCTATGTATTAATCTATATGTCTATCTAACTAACATTCTATCTACCTATCTATTTGTCTATCTTTCTATCTATCTATTTGTTTATTTATTTATCTATATATGTGTATAACTGTATATCAATCTATTTTTTAATTTCACTATCTATGCATCTAGATATCTATTTAAATGTCAATATATCTATCTACCAATCTGTCTATATATCTATCTTTATGTGTATATGTATTTTTATCTAATTTTAAATCTTCATTTTTGTCTATCTGTCTATTTACCTATCTATCAATTAATCTATCTCTCAATCAATCAATTTGTCTTTCTGTCAACCTATCTATGTATCTATATATATATATATATCTACCATTCTTTATAACTATATTTAAATCTATGTAGGTATCTATCTATCTCTTTGTTTGACTATTAATCTATCTATGTGTTGATTTGTCTATTTGTCTATCTATATGTATGTCTATCAATCAGTCTATCTATTTGTCTATCTATCTATCTACTTTTCTTTCTATCTATTTGCATATCTAGCATTCTATTTATCCATCTATCTTTCTGTCTATCTCTCTATCTGTCTATTTGTCTATCTATATATCTATTAATTTATTAATTTATATATCTATCTATCTTCCTCCCTCTTTCTCTATCTCTATCTATCTATATGTCCATCGATCAATCTGTATTTATATCTATTTGTCTATTAGTCTATCTATCCATTTGTTTATCTATATATCTTTATATCTATTTATCTATCTATATATCAATATGTTTATCTATCTATATGTCTATACGTCTATCTATCAATTTATTTATCTATCAATTTGTCTATCTATCTATCTCTCTGTTAAACTATTTATTTGTCAAAGTATCTATCTATCTATTTATCTTCTATCTATCTATCTATGTATGTATCTATTTATCTCTATAACAGTCTAACTATCTATCAGTGTATCTATCTATCTATCTATCGATCTAGCTAGTAATCTATCTTTCTATCTATTTATTTATCTATCTATATATCTCCTTATTTGTTTGTTTGTCTCTCTATTTATCAATCTATATATCTATCTATATGTCTATCTATTTGTCTATCTATCAATTTGTCTATCTATCTATTTATTGTTTATATATCAATCTTTATATCTATTTATTTGTCTATCTATCTATCTATCTGTCTATCTATCTATTTGCCAAGATGTCTATCCATCTATCTATCTATCTTTCTTTTTGTCTATCTATCAATCTTTCTTTCTTTATATCTATCTAACTATCTATTTACCTATCTTACTTACTTTCTATTTATACATCTATGATCTGTTTATCTGTCTTTTAGTATATTTATCTCTTTGTCTATCTACTTATCTATATTTCTATTTATTTATCTATTTGTCTATATATGTATCTATATATATATATATATATATTTATATTTATATTTATATTTATTAATCTATCAATCTTTGTTTCTATCCATTTATTTCTCTTACTATAAGAAAGGATAGAATCAAAAATGACTTATTCTATTTTCTCATTCCATCTGTATGTTCAAATAGTGATGTAATTAGAAACAAAAAATAAGTTGTTAATATCGTTCTCTCTAAATTTTTAAAAATGGATAATCCAATACTGTTTCTATAAAAAGCGACAGAATAAATTCGTAGATAAAACTTTAGATTGCTTACTAATCATGGATTCTAACACTAATTTTCTGACGGAAAAAATAAAAACATATTATCCATTTTTAAATGAGTGAAATTATCAAAGAAATGCTTAATTCACTTCTATTTAGAAATGCATTTAGAAATGAATTTTCATTTCTATAGCCTACAGCAGGAACATGTTTCATTTGAATAGTTTATATATGTTGTATATAATATACAATTACATACCAAAACTATATGACCTTCAACCAAATAAGCACATCCAAATAGTACTTGTCAAATGACATCCACATAACATTCACTATAGAATAAAATATTAGATAACAAAAATAAATGTCCATAAATTTCAATACACAAGTCATAACCTAAGTAAAAAAAGATCAACACAAAAACCTTAATTTCACAATAAAAAACATTCGCTGCAAAAAATTAATTACACAACATCACAAACAAATACCAGTCCTTAGTCTAATGAGTATTGTTATCTCGACATCTAGATGGATCCTCTTCAAAATGATTAAAAATAGATGATGCCTATGCCAACTACACATTATTTTCTCCATCTTTAAAATTGACTATTTTATTTTATCCTCACTTTTCATTTTTCCTCCTCTCTTTTAAATATCCAGCCTCTATTTTTCTCATTTCTTCAATTTAATTTTGCATTTCTTCATTCTTTTTTTGCATCTCTTCGTTCTTTTGTTGCATCTCATCATTTTTCCTTTGTAATGTATCTTAAATTTCTTGTATCTCCTCATTCAACCTCTCATCAAACATTTTTATTACAAGTATAATATGATGATGATGAACTCCATGCAGGTCCTAGATAAAATGTAGATGCATGGCTACCAAGACTATACACTAGCTATTTTTTCAGCTATATTCTGACAGCCTAAATGTCAATATGTTCAACAATAATCTCTTGCATCTCTATAGAAGAATCTATTAATTATTAAGCAATTTTAATTATGTTTTTCACTACTTCTTATAATTGTTAAAATACAACATAACCCATCAATTAATGTATTAAAATAATTTTTATACTAGCAAAAGAAACTATCCTTTTTCTACTACAAAATAATATGAAAATGAAGTTAGTCATTATATTTAATGAGTCCATAAATAATAAATCATCTATTATGTTAAAAAAATATGCTTGTCTTTGCATAATATTTACAATTAATTCCAAATAATATATTTTAAAATTTTTTTTTATTATTGTAAATTTTCAAGTGAAACTACAAGTACAAAATGAGAAACTCACATTTATATCATTTGAGCACTTGTCCACAAATTATCCATCATTCTTCTTGTGCATTTGCTTGAATACCTTAAATGGTGTTGGTGGATGCCCCAACTCATCCTCCTAAAAATAAGTATTAGTTACAATTAAGGTATATCATTCATTATCATATAGGTATTATCATTTAGATTCAAAATATCTAAATAATAATAATAAATAAAAATTAATTATACCAAATCTACTAAATGTTAGTAGGTTGCCTTTGAACTTCCAATATGTTTAAAAGTTATGATCCTTTACCTTCTTTGTCTGATCATCGATTATGTGAGGCCATCTACAACAAAGCCTTGAACTCCTCATTATTCATGTATTCTCACCATTTTATCTAAATACTAAGGGGGATACTTTTAGGCTTTGTATCTTTATCATAATTTTTTCTCAATTTTCCAAGCTTGTCATTATATCTCACACTTACCACATGTTTCAATGTATCCTTCACCAAGATCACCAAAGCATTATTCCATTTTTATATTTTTTACAAAAACCAATTAATGTAATAATACATTATAATGTATTTATTTTAAGACTAAATCATATTATACCTAATTGAAAATCAAAAAATGTATACAAAATGTACCTAAAATTCTTCCCAATAAAATTATTTCTTACTTAGGAGCACTTTGCTCCATTTTATATCATCCGTAACTAGTTTCTACTAAGTTATCTTTCTGAATGTATGAAAAGCAGAATGAATTAATCTATAAGTAATTTAACATCAACTTGTACATATAACATAAACAAAATTTACAAATTTTACTACTACTAACTTAAAATTTATTTCATTTATATTTTTTATCCAAAACATTATAAAAAATTTTGTTTAATTTGAAATGAAAATGTTCAATAAGTAGCAATATCATACGTTGTTATTATTTGAAAATACCAAATTCAAATATTTTAATATACTTATAATTTGATTCAAATATTAATTTATATTAAATAAAAAGGAAGAAATTGAAAAATGAAAATGAAAGCATGTAATAAATCTAAGAAAGCTATATACTATTTATTGTCAATTGTGAGCTGAATGAAGAATTCTCATAACATGACATACAAATTATAGATTGTGAATATACTACTGGCGCCACTACTATAGTACCAATGCTTGAGTCTCCTAAGATAGGTGGGATGAAACTATCAGTATCTTTTAGTGTAAAATGAGACAAAAATGAAATATATATGGTAGTAAATTCGTGTATGTCATGATGAGGTGATTCTAAAGTTTCTTCCATATGTGTATGACTTACAGCTATACAAGTGGAAAGTTTAGAAGCTCCCTTGGTCCAAAGCAATCCTTGCAAATAATAGTATAAAAATGTAGGTCAGTATTATAAAACATTACTACCCTACCCTCAATATTTCAAACTTTTCAAACAACTATGATGTTCTTTCTTCATCCTCTAAACCCAATATGAGGGCCATACAGAATATGTTTGGTCATTTAATAGCTAATTTCATTTGCATGGGTATACTGGGAAGATGAAAAGGTCTCTTGAGCATTTTTATTCTTTCTTAAAGGCTTGCTCCTACCCTATGTCAATTCCTCGAAGTAAATGTCGAGAATGTTCTATGGTCACAAAATCATAATGCTGATGAACTGGAAAGTTTAGAAGCTACCTTGGTCCAAAGCAATCCTTGCAAATAATAGTATAAAAATGTAGGTCAGTATTATAAAACATTACTACCCTACCCTCAATATTTCAAACTTTTCAAACAACTATGATGTTCTTTCTTCATCCTCTAAACCCAATATGAGGGCCATATAGAATATGTTTGGTCATTTAATAGCTAATTTCATTTGCATGGGTATACTGGGAAGATGAAGAGATGAACTTTGGAATTAAGTTACAAAGAAATTCAGCAAGAAGTTTCTGGGTTGGAAAGGTGTCCGTCCTATTAGGTCAAGCTAGCAAGTTTTTGTTTTTAATGAAATCCACTTTTTATGCCTTTATTCCCTCATTGACTGGGGTCCAGAAAGAAATAACTATTAGGATTTAAGGAATTGAGATTTGGTATTGGAGGGAGAGACGGAAGGAATCTCTTCACATTGAAGAAGGCTCTCCGAAGCTTTGGTTTGGAGACTTGGGCTAAAGATCAAGCTAGTTGGACTATGAGCTAATTTTTCTAGTCTACTTATTGGGTAGGTGGTTCTTCCTTCATCAGGATGAAAAATCAAAAAGAAAAGAGTGAGAAAGAAATAATCAACCATCTCAGCCAATAGCTTCCCCAGCTTTTCAAGTCCAACAAGACAAAGATAGGTCTCTTTCTAAATAAGCCATCCCTCATGAGAAGAGTTATGCACTGAAACTCTCATATCCTTTTGGTGGGCTCTTTCGAGGATGCAATGGTTGGGGATGATTTTTAAGAATCCAAAGATGGAGCTGGGATAAAATTTCAAGTGGAAGTTATCCCCACGTTATAGTTGCTTCAAAAAAAGATATTAGAAAGTTAGGTGATCTTCTATCTGATCCGGTCATTATGGCATATGAATCTATTGAGAGATATATTGAGCTGGGAATTAACTTGTAGTGATATGATGTAACAAAAAAAGGTTGATAATAGATAAAGTCCACCTCCATCCCTCCACCTCGGAGCCAAGTTAAGTGTAAAGAAATTATGGGAGTGGAGGTTTGTTTTAGGGAGTTCGTAGTGGTTCCTTATGTCACTGCCCCATCTAAAAGGGTTTCTAATATGAGCCCCGAAAGAAAAGAAGTGAAGGTGCTAATTGTGAACAAAATAAGAGTGTCGAGAACAAACTTGCGTTTGCGTGGAAATAATTTTTTTGTTCATCTCACAACTTCAAAAAATAAGGTGTTGTTCCCATAAACATGGAGGTCCAGCCAAGATTTTTACATATCTATCATAGACTAAAACTCTACCCAAAAATTTCGGGTGCACACAAACATATTCACAGATATATAAAAATATATATTATAGACATGAACAAACACAAATTAAAGTTGATTGTCATAAAACTTCAATAAAAATTTAATTAAATAATTTAATATTTTTATATTAAATTGAATAAAAACATAAATTATAAATAAAAAATTTTAATTAACAAAAAAATTCATTTAATAACTTATTCTAATACAATATTTTACATAACTAGAACTTAAAAAATAACATAATTATATTACAACATATTAATCAATGTATCTACCGACAGTGCATAAAGTATAATCTATCCATGCATTGACATTGTTTTCTCTCCCTCTGCTCCTATCACCAACTTTCTGCTATGAAAAAGCTGTCTGAGTCGTGGTGCAACATGTCTGTTGAAAAATTCTTTCACTTATACAGCTTCGTATGGGGAACAATGTGGTACCATATCTGTAAGAAATTTAAACTACTCAATCAAATCAAAATAAATAATAAAAAGCTTTGTTTTGATAAATATATATTAATGTAGTAAATATGTACATATATATTAGCATTTCACTCGTACATATATTACTATAGTATACGTACATAAAACCTATAATATTATGCATACATATATACTGAGTATATATATACTCAGTTTATATGTACATAAAATACTGTAGTATTATATGTACGTATATATTGACTATATACATACGTATATACCATATTTGTTACCATTACTACTTCTCCCACTGTCGCTGCCGCTCCTGCCACTACTATCGCTGCTGCTATTGTCGTAGCTGCAGCCACTACTGCCGCCGCTACCGCTGGTGTCGTCACTACCACCACTGCCACCACTACTTTCACTGCTGATAATAGGCTTTTACATACCTATAATAGGCTAAAACTCAACCTAAAAAAATCGGAGACACAAAACATATTCACAGATATATAAAAATAGTTATTATAGAAATAAACAAACACAAATTAAAGTTGATTGTCATACAGCTTTAAAAAAACAAAAAGATATCCAGCAATGATGTTTAGAGAGAAAGAGAGAGCAAAAATAAAATGTTTTAGGAATAATAAATATAAAATAAGCTAGGTCTCCTTTTGAAAAAATTGAAATCGGTAAATATGGGACCCATGCATTGGAAGGACCGTGGGAATGTCTGAATTCTTTGAATCATAATTTTTTCATGTGTCTCGCATAATGTGTCTTGCAAAGATTCATAATTAGGTTAATCAGAAAAGCAAAGAACAAAACCAGAATAAAAAAAATTGGAACCTGCAAAAAAATATTATAATTATTTGCTACACATAGATAAAAATAAACCATTTAATCCATATTGAAGTCAGCGCCAGCAGCTTCCGTGATCATTCTATGGTATGTGTTTGAAGATTCTTCACCATAAGTAAATGATTCAGTACCATCATTTTGGTCAACTATTCAGTACCCATGATAAATCCAAACAAAATAATGTGACACAAAAACCATATTTAGCAAAATGATATCTTATAGTGTTTGCATCATGAAAATGGATATTCTGACACTTGTGATGATTACATGGACACTTAATTTTTTCTCCATCCATCCATCTTGAATTGACTACATGCAAAATTGATGAAAGTTTTAAGACCAATCAAAAAATATTTATTCAAGATTCCATTAATAAACCTTTTGTACATCCACTGACAATCTGAACTCTTTTTGCCCTATTTTATTTACAAAAAATAATACTCAATCATTATTTTGAATTGAACATTCTATTACTTCAAAATATACTAATAATTAAATAAAATTACTTACATATAAATATTTAAAATTTAAATATCATGAATATCGAGGAAGTGCACTTACAGAATCTACATGAATATATAAAGTAAGTTTTAGCATGATAAAGATTAATAGATATTACGGTAATACTAGATAAAAATACCAAAATACGATAATGCACAAGAAAGGAAAGCAAAAAAGAAAGACATTTTAAAGTTAGAAGGGAGAGAGGGAGAGAGAGAGAGAGCGAGAGAGAAAAGGTGGTGAGAGAGAGGGGGAGAGAAATGGGGAGATGGGGGGAGAGAGAGATTGAGGGGGGGAGAGGGAGATAGAAGGAGGGAGAAAGAGGGAGAGAGAAATGGTGAAAGAGTGAGAGAGGAAGAGAGAGAGAGGGAGGGAGGGAGAGAGAGAGAGGGAGAGAGAGGGGGAGAGAGAGAGATAGAACAATCAAGAAAGAAAAGCGAGAAAAAAAAATAACAATAGAGAGTGTGACACAAAGAAAAAGAGGAAGAGAGTGACAGAAAGAATTAGAGAGGGAGAAAAAGACACATAGAGAGTGCAGAGTTAGAATGAAGAATTATATAAAAGAAAATAAAATTTCTTTTGTACAAACCTATCAAATATTACATCTTTTGTCATACAAAAGTTTATATTTGAGCCTGAGGCCCAAGGGCTAGGATTAGGTAAGAGTACGACCCTTATTTGTATTAAACCATTTATGAGTCTGATCAAAGGACACTCTCATGCTATGTTCTTACATATTGTTGATATTACATCTTTTGCAATTTAATTTCAAGTTAGTGCAACAAATTTGTATTATCCCATATATAATTATATGTTATAAATAGTTACATATAGTTAAACATATAATTATATATATATATATCTATATATATATGCATACAATTAGTTATAAGTAAATATAAATAAATGTATACAAAGTTATAAACAATTATATAGATTTACATATATATATATACATATATGTATAATTAATTAAAAATAAAGTTATATTTATTTATATAAAAATTTTTAAAGTTATACAAATATTTATATATAATTATACACATATAGTTAAACATTATGTTGTATGTTTTTATACATATAATTATAAATATAGTTACATGTGGTTATACATATAGTTACATGTGGTTATACATATAGTTATACGTATAGTAAAGCTTATTTTTATACATGTATGTATATATATTTTTTCATATAATTTTCATATATTTATACATATAATTATGTATAGGTATGGATATTCTAAAATACATTTTTTATACCAATATATAAAAATGTATATTAAATATATGTTGTTAATTATATATTTAAATATAGTTATATAAAAAGTTTTTATAGATATATATATACTAAGATAGAATTATTTATAGATATATGTTATTATACATATAATATATATAGTTATAAAAATTTATATATCGTTAAACATTTAGTTTTATATATATATATATATATATATTCATACGAGTAGTTATATTTAGTTATACATAAATATATACAATGTTATGAACAAATATATAGATTTACATATATGTATAAATAGTTAAATATATAATTATATTTAATTATATAATGTTTTATTTAGTTTTACAAATATTGATATATAATTATACACATATAATTAAATATAATATTGTATGTTTAATACATGTAATTATAAATTGTTACATGTGGTTATACCTATAGTTACACATATAGTCATACTTAAATTTATACATGTAGGTATATATATTTATTCTTATAATTTTATATATTCATACATATAGTTATGTATATGTATAGATATAGTAAAATACATTTGTATATACTAATATATACAAATGTATATTAAATATAAGATGTAAATTATATATTTAAATATAGTTATGCATAAAGCTTTTATAATTATATATAAAATAAGATACAATTATTTATAGTTATATGTTATTATACATATAGCATATATAGCTATAAATATTTTTATATAGTTAAACATATAGTTATATATACATATATGCATACAAATAGTTATACATAAATATATAAAGTTATATATAAATATATAGATTTACATATATGTATACATAGTTACAAATAGAGTTATATTTAATTATATAAAGTGTTATATAGTTATACAAATGTTTATATATAGTTATACAAATATTTATATATAGGTATACAAATATTTATATATAGTTATACACATATAGTTAAATATAATGTTGTATGTTATTATACATGTAATTATAAATATAGTTACATGTGGTTATACATATAGTTACACATATAGTTATACTTATATTTATACATGTAGATATATATATATTTTTATATAATTTTATATATGTATACATATAGTTATTTATAAGTATATATATGGTAAAATACATTTTTATATACTAATATATAAAAATGTATATTAATTATATGTTGTTAATTATATTTCTAAATATAGTTATGTATAATATTTTATAGTTAATTATACATATAGTCAAAGATAATTATTTATAGTTATATGTTCTTATACATTTGGGATTCAATGGAAAAAAGACAAAACAGAAAATAAACAAGTTTGGCTTATACTAGATTAGAACAAAGTAAATTTGATCTTGTATTTCAAGCATGCAAAATATAAATATAAATACAATTTGAATCCCCCTAGAAACAGATGATGTCATCCACATAATATAACAAAACTCAAGCAAAATAGGCAAAGATTAGATCCATATCCAGATATGTCAACAAAGTTTACCTCATCCTGCTAAAATTGTTTAAGATTTGCTAGCAATGTAATTGAAAAGCAAATCAATACCCTCGTAGAGGCCCTCGCCAAAGGTAGCATAGGTGCTCTGAATGTGCCAATGATGTTGGAGAAATTAGTGAAGTCCTAGCTTGTCAGTAATTTCAGCTACATTCATCTCATTGGGAAGATCTTGCTTATTGGAAAACACCAGCATAACTACATCTCGAAGCTTTTCCTCGTATAGCATCCTATGCAACTCATCTTTAGTTTCAACTACTCGATCTCTGTCATTGCTGTCCACCACAGATATGAGACCTTGGGTATTTTGGAAGTAATCCCTCCAGAAAGGGCGAATTTTATCTTGACCTCCAACATCACACACAGTGAAATTGATATTTTTGTATTTGGTAGTCTCTACATTGAAGACAATAGTATTAATTGTGATGACCCTTTTACCAAGCTTCAACTTATACAGAATGGTTGTCTTTACACCAACATCAAGACCTAGCATCAAAATCCTCATCTCATTGTTTGCAAATAACCTGCTTAACAGCTTTGTGAATTTAAACCCCATTCCTTCCACTAAATCTCAATGACTTTTTAGTATGGCAGTAAAAAGATCTGATGAGAGAAATAAATAGAATAAATAGACATGAAGAGATGGTCACCAGAGAGAGGTCAACCTCGATATGTTCTTATACCTATAGTATATATAATTGAAAATAGAGTTATATAGTTCAACATATAATTATATATAGATATATTCATACAAGCAGTTATAAGTAGTTATACATAAATATATACAAAGTTATAAATAAATATATAAATTTAATTATATATGTATTCATAGATACAAATATAGTTATATTTAATTATATAGATTATTACATAGTTATACAAATATTTATATATAATTATACACATATAGTTATAAATATGTATGTAGTTAAAGATATAGTTATATATAATATTTTTATAGTTATACATATAGTAAAATACAATTATATATAGTTATATATTATTATACATATGATATATTTTGTTAAAAATATAATTATATAGAATTACTCATAAAGTTATAAAATATTATATAGTTAAAAAATAGTTATATATAGTTATTAATCTAGTTAATAAAATATTTTACATAGTTACAAATATAGTTAAATATAATTATGAAGAGTTTTATATAGTTATACATAGTATATGATAAATAGGTATCATATACTCTGATAACAACACACTCTAAAATGCCCAATTAAATTACACCACTATAAAGAAAGAATTTGTATCAACAATCTTTTCTTTTGGAAAATTAATATCATATTTAGTGGGAACCAAAGTCATAATATATACTAAATATTCTATAATGAAATATCAGACCTAGAAAAGTTAGATAATAGACCTAGATTGATTTGATAGATTTTATTATCACAATAGTTGAATTAGAGATATTAGATAAGAAATGTACATATAGTTAAAATTGAAAATAGTTTATCAAGAGTAGAAAAAAAAGATAGAAGAATTGTTGAAGAAGATATTAGATAGATTTTTTTTAACAAAATTATAATATTGAATAAAAATGTAACACCATGGTATTTAGTATTGAATGAACCTTTATCATTGCAAGTATTACCTTGATCAAATTTTGATGCAAAGTATTATATATGGGAGATTAATTGTATCTTGCAATAATGTCACTTTTTGCTCCTACTCTCACAAATTGGTGTAACATGTTAATATTTATGTGCTCAAGTATTTTTCTTCTCAAAATTAATATTGATATTTACATATATATGCATAAATATATATGTGCATGTACACTACCCTACACATACACACACATTTATACATCCATATACATTACTATATATTATATATCAGCATACACATTTTTGTACTTTTGTATATATTCACACATGTATCTACATTTTCAAGTAGTGTGTATATACTTGTATACATGCATATACTACCGTACAGCCACATAATTATATAGGTATTGATGTAAATAAAAAAATTTATATATAGTAATATGGTGATATACATATTGTTGATTTACATTTATATATAGTTATGTGTGTGTGTGTGTGTGTGTGTATTATGTATATTAAATATACATTGTTATATTTATATATAGTTATGTTAATGTATACTATTTTTATAGTTATTAATATAATAAAATACACTTAAATAAAAAAATTGAATTATATCACACATGCATATTGATGTATAGTTATGTTTAAATACACTTATATAAAATACACTTATATTTATGTATATTGTTTATATATAGTTATGTATATTAATATTGATAAATACATTTATATATAGTAATATGTTATATACATATCGTTAAATACATATATATATATATATATATATATATATATGTGTGTGTGTGTGTGTGTGTGTGTGTGTGTGTGTGTGTGTGTATTAAATATACATTGTTATATTTATATATAGTTATGTTTATGTATACTTTTTTTAAAGTTATAGATATAATAAATTACACTTATATAAGAAATTTGAATTATATCACACATGCATATTGATGTATTGTTATGTTTAATTACACTTATATAAAATACACTTTTGTTTATGTATTTTGTTTATGTATACTATTTATATATAGTTATGTATATTGATGTAGATATCAAGTCGGCATACCTTATAATGTTTATGTATACTTTTTATGTATACTGTTTATATATAGTTATGTATATTAATATAGATAAATACATTTATATATAGTAATATGTTATATACATATTGTTAAATACATTTATATATAGGTATATGTGTGCACGCACGCGCGCACGCGCGTGTGTGTATTAAATATACATCATTATATTTATATATAGTTATGTTTATGTATACTATTTTTATAGTAATATTTATAGTAAAATACACTTATATAAAAAATTTGAAATATATCACACATGCATATTGATGTATATATATATGTTTAAATACACTTATATAAAATACATTTATGTTAATGTATATTGTTTATGTATACAGTATATATATAGTTATGTATATTGATGTAGATATCAAGTCAGCATCACTTATACTATTTATGTATACTATTTATGTATACTATTTATATATAGTTATCTATATTAATGTAGATAAATACATTGATGTGTGCCTTTACGTGGGACACGTATGTGGAAAACTTGGTCAATATGTGTTAGTTTGTTAGTCGGTTTACCTGTTAGTGGTCTATTATTTTTCCTAGTAAATAGCGGTAGTTGTTAGTTGTTATGTATTGGGTTTATTTAAATGGGAAGAGGAATGAAGGAGAGATTATTCTTTTCCAGAAACCTTCCTGTTTCTTTCTTCTTTCCTATTGAAAATTCTTCTTAACAAAGTGGTATCGGAGGGTACTTTTCCCGTAAAATTCCTCGTAAAACCTTCATTCTATCCTCTCCGTGGCTCATTACCATGGATACACGAAGCAAGACGAACGCAGAGTTCCGACACGAGGCGAACATCATCCTATCACGTCATGAGTCTAGTTTGGAGCAAATTCATTCCAGTCAAGGATAGCTCCATGCAACTCTACAATCTGTTCTCAGCGAGCTGCAAGCCTTACGTGTGACACGCAACTCGTCTACGTCCCATACAACTGAAGTGAATTCGTTCTCATCCCTAGGTGGAGCTTCCAGCTCTAATAGTGACCCTTCTACCCGGCACTTGAAACTCAATTTTCTTGCATTTGATGGGCAAGACCCGCAAGCCTGGATCTACAAGGCAGAGCAGTTCTTCTCCTTTAAAAACATTCCACCATACCATCAAGCACAATTAGCTTCCTTCCACTTGGGAGGTATTGCATTGCAATGGTATCGTTGGTTAACTAAGTTCAGGGGGCCACTCTCTTGGTCAGACCTTACTAGAGCTGCACTCCTACGGTTCGGTGCAACTGATTACGATGATCCCGCTGAAGCACTTACACGGCTACGACAAACCACCATGGTAGCGGCTTACCAGGATTCATTCGAAAGACTTTCTCATCAAATTGATGGCTTGCCGGAAGGATTTCTTATTGGCAATTTCATTGCAGGATTAAAAGATGATATAAGGCTGGTTGTCAAAATCAAGCATCCCAAAACCTTGGCAGAAGCGATTGGAGTAGCTCAGCTAATCGAAGAACGCAACCTCCTACAACGGCGACTAAGCTCATCGTTCCGCCCAACTTCCCCGGCAATCACAACCTAGGTAAATGTCGCTCCCGTGCCGGGGGTTCTAGGTCCAGCGACGCGCGTGGCTAACACCACTCCAACCCTTCGACGACTCTCCAACCAGGAAGCTCGCGATCGGCAAGAAAAAGGCCTATGCTACTACTGCGATGAAAAATACACTCCAGGGCACCGGTGTGAATGTCCCCAGCTTTTTATGATCGAAGACCCCAGTGACATGCCACCCAAAGGCGAGGAGATCAACCACCTACCTGAAACCGAACTTGAATTGATACCTGAAATCTCCTTACACGCCATCGCATGCACTGACCATCCACGGACATTACGGGTTATCGGTATGCTGCAAGCTCACAAAGTAGCCGTCTTAATTGACGGTGGCAGTACGCATAACTTCATTGACCAGACCTTAGCTATGAAGCTTGGCCTCAAGGTCTCTTGCCAAGAGAAAATACAGGTAGTGGTGGCTAACAAAGAGAAAATTGAATGTCCAGGGTTATGTAAAGGATTGGCTATTGTCATTCAAGAGTGTCCAATTGTTGCCGACTTCTACGTTTTGCCAGTAACAGCATGTCCCATGGTTCTCGGAATCCAATGGCTTGCCACGTTGGGACTGGTAAAAACGGATTACGCACAACTCACGATGACATTCAAACTACACAACCAATTTTACTCTTTCAAAGGCATTAAAAACCATGGACTTGGAGTCCTCACAGATAAGGAAAGCTCGCGAGGCCCAGGAGGTTATGGAATCACATTTTTTATTCAAATACTCTCCACCGAATCCTCCTCCACTAACACACCTTATCCTCCGGATTTGAATCAACTATTATCCAATTTTTCTCTAGTCTTTCAACCCCCTACAACTCTACCACCCAAGCGACCTCATGACCACAGAATTCCTATACTGCCAAATACCCCACCCATTAACGTGAGGCCCTACCGCTACCCTCACTATCAAAAATCCGAGATAGAGAAAATTGGTCTGATACGACCCAGCAACAGCCCATTCTCATCTTCAGTTCTCCTAGTTCGCAAAGCAAGTGGAGAGTGGTGGTTCTGTATTTAATAATTAACTTTTGAAAAATTATTAAAATTTTCAAATTTAATAATTGGTCTGATACGAGAGATGCTTCAAATCGGTCTAATACGACCCAGCAACAGCCCATTCTCATCTCCAGTTCTCCTAGTTCGCAAAGCAAGTGGAGAGTGGTGGTTCTATATTGATTATAGAGCACACAATACCATGACCATTAAAGACAAATATCCAATCCCGGTTATTGACGAGCTCCTGGATGAACTTTACGAGGCCCATTATTTTTCGAAACTTGATCTTCGATCAGGCTATCATCAAATCCGAGTTCAAGAGGAAGACATTCCGAAGATGTCATTCCGGA
Source organism: Sapria himalayana (assembly GCA_029783825.1). Classification (NCBI taxonomy): domain Eukaryota; kingdom Viridiplantae; phylum Streptophyta; class Magnoliopsida; order Malpighiales; family Rafflesiaceae; genus Sapria; species Sapria himalayana. Next base: position 103,870 of record JAREIK010000017.1, read on the forward strand.
CCCATGAAGGATACTACGAATTTGTTGTCATGCTGTTTGGCCTTATTAACGCTCCAGCAACATTCCAGAGCTTAATGAACGACATCTTCAGACCTCATTTATGTAAGTTTGCTTTAGTATTCTTCGATGATATATTAATATATTCCAAATCATGGGAAGAACATCTCTCGCATCTCCAAACTGTCCTCACCATCTTAGCTGCCAACCACTTGTTCGCCAAGGAAGCTAAATGCCGTTTTGGAGTCACTTCAGTAGATTATCTTGGGCACATCATCTCGGCCAATGGTGTCTCTGTTGATCCTTCTAAAATTTAAGCAGTAGAGGAATGGCCCATACCCACTACCCATAGGGAGGTACATGGATTTTTGGGACTTGCCAACTATTATCGCAAATTCGTCCAACACTTTGGAAATATGGCGGCGCCTCTTCATCAATTGTTAACTTTAGATACAATTGAGTGGACTGATTCAACCCAAGACGCATTCCTCAACCTTAAGCACACCCTCACCACTGCTCCGGTCCTTGGTCTTTCTGACTTCACCCAGCCTTTTGTTGTTGAGTGCGACGCATGCGGAACAGGAATTGGTGCCGTTTTGCAACAGCATGACCGACCTTTGGCTTATTTTAGCCAACATCTGAAGGGGTCCACTTTATCTCTATCCACTTATGAAAAGGAGATGTTGGCAATCGTAAAGTCCATGCGACATTGGCGACCATATCTGCTAGGTCACACTTTCACAGTTCGCACAGACTAGAGGAGTCTCAAATATCATATGGACCAACGAATCACCACCCCAGCACAGGCTCGTTGGCTTTCTAAGTTACTGGGCTACGACAATAAAATTGAGTACAAGCCAGGACTTACAAACCAAGCTACAGATTCTCTTTCTCGTAAAGTAGAACTTGCCTTCCTCTCTATCTCTCAACCGCAAGCAAATTGGTGGGCCGGTTTACAACGAGAATGTGCTGAAGATCCTTTTTATGGCCCTCTCGCTTCTCTTCCACATTTTATTCATCGGGATGGCATATGGTTTCTACATGGGAAGGTATACCTTAATCCTGTGTCTCCACTGATCCCTACACTTATTGCAGAATGTCATGCTACCCCACAAGGTGGTCATTTTGGTTTCCACAAAACTCTGGCTCGCCTTTGTAGTGATTTCCATTGGCCCAAAATGAGACATATTATTCAAGACTACATTCGTCAGTGTGAGGTATGTCAACAAAACAAATCAGATAGTATGTCACCTGCGGGTCTCCTACACCCCTTGCCGGTCCCCACCCGGATTTGGTCGGACATTTCCATGGATTTCATTGAGGGCTTGCCTCCTTCCCACGGGCACACTACCTTTATGATTTTCGTTGACCGACTCACTAAGTATGCCCACTTCATTGGGCTCTCACACCCTTACACTGCTCTCCTCGTAGCAAAGTCTTTTATCTCCCATATTGTGCGACTACATGGCATCCCTACTTCTATTGTTAGTGATCGAGACCAAGTTTTCATTAATTCTTTCTGGAAGTCTCTTTTTCAACTGAGCGGCATAAAGCTCTGCATGAGTTTCAGCTACCATCCTCAATCCGATGGCCAAACTGAAGTGGTTAATCAAATTCTCGAACAATATTTGCGGTGTTTTGCTGGAAGTCAACCACGGAGGTGGCAAGAGTGGTTGCCATGGGCCGAATTGAGCTACAACACCTCTGTTCATTCTTCCACTAAGATGTCTCCTTTTGAAGCAGTTTATGGCATGCCCCCCCCCCCTTCCCTCCTTACTTATGTTCCTGGCACCACTCAAGTTGTAGTAGTGGATTCTTATTTGAAGGACCGAGATTCTATTTTGCGAGACTTAGGCCACAATTTGCATCAAGCGCAGGATCGTATGAAGAGTCATGCCGATCAGCACCGACGCGACGTCACATTTTCAGTTGGCGATTGGGTTTATCTCAAATTTCAGTCTTATCGTCAATCTTCAGTGGCCTTCCGTGCTTCTCTCAAGTTATCCCCACACTTTTATGGCCCATATCAAATTTTGGCTCGGGTCAGCACCGTCGCCCATCGCTTAGATTTGCCAGTCGGTTCTCGCATCCACAATGTCTTTCATGTTAGCTTGTTGCGGAAACACTTAGGAGTCACTCCCATTGCTTCACCTGACTTGCCACCAACTTCTGATGATTCAACTGTCATGCCACAACCAGAGGCCGTTTTGGACCGTCACATCATTCATAAAGGAAAATACCGTCCAAGGACAGAAGTTTTAATTAAATGGAAGGGTGCCCCTATTGAAGATGTCACGTGGGAGAACGCTTGGCGGTTTGCACGTGCCTATCCTGATTTTTCCCTTGTGGACAAGGGATCTTTAGGGGGAGGAACTTGATGTGTGCCTTTACGTGGGACATGTATGTGGCAAACTTGGTCAATATGTGTTAGTTTGTTAGTCGGTTTACGTGTTAGTGGTCTGTTATTTTTCATAGTAAATAGTTGTAGTTGTTAGTTATTATGTATTGGGTTTATTTAAATGGGAAGAGGAATGAAGGAGAGATTATTCTTTTCCAGAAACCTTCCTGTTTCTTTCTTCTTTCCTATTGAAAATTCTTCTTAACATACATTTATATATAGTAATAAATTGAGATACATATTGTTAAATACATTTATAAAGGTATATGTGTGTGTGTGTGCGCGCGCGCGTGTGTATTAAATATACATTGTTATGTTTATATATATTTATGTTTATGTTTACTATTTTTATAGTTATAGATATAGTAAAATACACCTATATAAGAAATTCGAATTATATCACACATGCCTATTGATATATAGATATGTTTAAATTCACTTATATAAAATACATTTTTATTTATGTATACTATTTATATTATTTATATATACTATTTATGTATACTATTTTTATATAGTTATGTATATTAATGTAGATAAATACATTTATATATAGTAATATGTTGATATACATATTGTTAAATACATTTATATATAGTTATTTATATATGTTTGTGTGTGTGTGTGTGTGTGTGTGTATTAAATAAACATTGTTATATTTATATATATATTAATGTTTATGTATATTATTTTTATAGTTATAAATATAGTAAAATACACTTATATAAAAAATTTGAATTATATCACACATGCATATTGATGTATAGTTATGTTTAAATATACATATATAAATTACACTTTGTTTACGTATTCTATTTATTTATACTGTTTATGTATATTGTTTATATATAGTTATGTATATTGATTTAGATATCATGTCGGCATACCCTATATGATTTTTGTATACTATTTATATATAGTTATGTATATTAATGTAGATAAAAACATATATATATATATATATATGTATGTATGTATATTAATTATATCACACATGCATATTGATGTATAGTTATGTTTAAAAATACTTATATAAAATACACTTATGTTTATGTATACTGTTTGTGTATACTATTTATATATAGGTATTTATATTGATGTAGATATCAAATTGGCATACCTTATATTGTTTATGTATACTATTTATATATAGTTATGTATATTAATGTAGATAAATACATGTATATATAGTAATATGTTTATTTATATATTTTTAAATACATTTATATATAGTTATATATATATATATATATATATATATATATATTTGTATGTATGCATATTAAATATACGTTGTTATATTTATATATAATTATGTTTATGTATACGATTATTTTAGTTATATATATATAATAAAATACACTTATATAAGAAATTTAAATTATATCACACATGCAATTTGATGTATAGTTATGTTTAAATACACTTTTATAAAATACACTTATGTTTATGTATACTATTTTTATATACGATTTATATATAGTTATGTCGGCATACCTAAGTATATATATATATATATATAACTAAATGTATAAATACACATGCATATTGATGTATAAATGTATACTAGTTATGTATACTATTTATATTGATGTATAAATATAAATGTATAAATAGTTATGTATAAAATAGTATGTATACTATTTATATTGATGTATAAATAGTTATATTGATGTATGAATATAAAAATAGTATACATACCATAGTATGTATACTGTTTATATTGATGAATAATTGTATACTAGTTGTGTAGATATCAAGTCGGCATAGCTAAGTATGTATACTATTATGTATAAAATACACATGCATATTACATCATTAAAATCCACACAATGACAACTTATTATATCACATATACATGAAGTATGTATACGTATAAGTTTATATACACAATCCAAGCATACCATGGATAATAAAGAAGAATTTCAAAAACAAAAAATAACCGAATCAAAATGCTTAATCTTTGATTAAGCAATCCAAGATAATCAATGAAGAATAAATGTTTAAAATATACCTCAAATCAATAGCAAATTAAAACTTAAATCTCGATTAAATTTTGATGTGTTCATGTCCAAAGATAGATGGCCTAATGTGGTGGACTTCACTTCACTTGTTAGAGATTCTCGCGTCTCGACAGAATATATAAATTAGCAAAATATTTATATTTTTAATTATTAAAACATTAAATAAACAATATATATATATAAAATACAAAATGACTCATTAATTTTATTTACTATCAAAATTTTTTCAATAAAATTAATGTGCGTGTAGCAAGGTACACATGGAAAACAAACACCTTACAATTCTTTATTATAATATTAATTAAACAATTAAATATATAAACAATTAAAAAAAATATGTTTAGCCTTATAAAAAAACTATCAAATAGGTATAAAATTAACAAACTTCATATAATAAGACGTACATGAAAAGATAATTTGTCTTCTAGCTACTCGCCTAATAGTGATAAAATACTCTTAATGTTAGAAAATATGTAAAAATTTATATTTTATAGTTAATAAATTTTTAAGAATGCATATTAATTTTTATAAAGATAATATGAAATAATTTTAAAGACATAAAATTTCATATTATTTGATATCATTAATAATTTTTAAAATTCAAAAAATTACTTAAACTGAGAAGATAATTAAAAAAAGTTATATTTATTATTTTAATAAAATCTTAATGATAAAAGCTAATAGTAAAAATATTGCTTAATTGTTTAATTCTTATAAGTTTTAGTAGGAGTAAACTTTTATGTATTTATTTATAAATATTTATTTATTTTCTTTTAACTCTATTGAAAAAATTTATATTTTTATTATATTTCAAAGTTTTCAAATTTTGTATTAATTATTTTTTAAAAAGTTTCATATAATCATTAGATTTTTTTTATGGTTATAATAATATTAATATTTACTAGTTTATTTGTCAATTCAAATATTTTTGAAAATATTTTCTATTTTATCATACAATGAATTATTTTACATTTATATTAGTAGAAATTTTAATGTATGTTAATTTAATTTTTAAAATATCGAAAAAATTAATAAACATATTGAATTATTTATTTAATGTTGCTTTAATACAAATTTTTAAGTTTCTTAATTAAAAATTTTAAAATTTTTTTTTGTATTATTTTTTTAAAATTAATACATCATAAAAATAGTTATTTTAGTCCTTTTTAATATAATTTTTTTTATATTTTTATATTTTTTAAATTATTTATTTATAATATTTTTTTCATTATTTTATAAGAAGAATGTATCTTTCAAGGATCACTCATCTATAGACCATTAACATACAGTTAATAAACAAACTTAAATAAAATATTAAAACTAATAATAAATTAAACAAAATTAAATAAAAAATTAAAACTAATAATAAATTAAACAAAATTAAATAATTAAATAATGGCTAAAGAAATTCTGCCACTAAATCTATCCCTATGTTCGGGATTTAATTAGTTAGGGAAGTTTCATCCCTAAATTCGTCGTTATATTTCAGATTTAATTAGCTAGAGATGTTTTATCACTAAATATATTGATATATTCTAGATTTAATTAGTTGGAAAGTTTCATCACTAAATCCATCTATATATTCTGGATTTAATTAGCTAGGGAAGTTCTGTAGCAAAAATTAGTCGCTATATTCAGGATGTAATTGGTTAGAGATGTTCTGTCGCTAAAATCCATCACTATATTCAGTATATAATTAGCTAGAGAAATTTCATCGCTAAATCCGTCGCTATATTTCGAGAATTATTAGCTCGTGAAATTCTATCGCTAAAATCCATCGCTATGATCAGGATGTAATTAGTTATGTAATTCTGTCACTGAAATTTGTTGCCATGTACTGGATGTAATTAGTAAGGGAAATTATGTCTCTAAATCCATCACTAAATTTTTATTTTTATTAGCTAGAGAAATTCCGTCGCTAAATCCATCGCTATATTCAGGATTCTATTAGCTAGGAAAATTTAGTCACTAATTAATTGCTAAATATCCTGCTTTTCTATAGCAGAATTTTACGAAAATATTCCATTGCTAATTCGTTGCTAATCTGTTACTAAATTCCCCACTTTTCTTGAGCGAAATTTTACGAAAATATTCCGTCGTTAATCTATTGCTAAATTCCCTGTTTTCTTGACCAGAATTTTACCAAAATATTTTGTTGGTAATCCATATCTAATTCGTTGCTAAATTAGATGCTTTTCTTGAGCAGAATTTATGAAAATATTCTATCGCTAATCCAAAGCTAATTCATTTCTAAATTTCCCGCTTTTTTTAGTGGAATTTACGAAAAATATTTCGTCGTTAATCCATAGTTAATCTATTTCCCACTTTTTTTGAGCAAAATTTACGAAAAATATCCATCGCTAATCCTTCGCTAATTCATTACAAATTTTTATTTCAATGAAAAATCATAAATCCCTTGTTATTCCTAACTAATCCCTTGCAATTTAGCTAGAGATTATTCCCTAGCTAAAATTCCCAAGCTAAATGTACATTTTCTTATAGTGATAAACAAATAGATAGATAAACAGATAGACAGATAGAAAATAGTCAAATACATAGATAGACAAATAGGTCGATAAATATATAGACATATATATATATATAGAGAGAGAGATATATATATATATATATATATAGCTATAAAAATAAATTAATAGAGAAATAGCCCGATAGACATATAAACATATAGATAGATAAACAAATAAATAGATTGATAGATAGAAAGGTAGACAGATAGGTAGGTAGGTAGATAAAGAGAGTGTCAGATAAATAAATAGATAGATTGATTAATTGACAGACAAATAGATAGACAGATAAAAAGATTGACATACAAATAGATAGACAAATAAAAAGATAGATAGACAAATAGATAGACAAATAGAAAGATAAATAGACAGATAAACAATAGATTGATTGATTGATTGATAAATAGATAGATAGATAAATAGATAGATACACAGATAGATAGAAAGAGAGATTAATAGAGAGACAAATTGACATATAGAGAGATAAATAGATAGGCAGATAGACAAAATGATAGACAGAGATAAAGATGTATAGAAAGAAAGACATAAAGAAATAGACAAATAAACAGATATATAGATAAACAATTAGATAGATATAATTATATATAGATTCACATGCAGAGTGATAGATAAATCGAGAGATAGAAAGATTTATAAATAGATAGATAGACAGGTATTTAGATAGATAGATAGATAAACAAATAGACATATAGATAGATAAATAAACATACAAATAGATAGATATATAATCATATAAATAAATAGATAGATTAATAGATAAATAGATTAATAGATAGATAGACACCTAGATAAATAGATATTTAGACAAAATGATAGATAGATAGATAGATAGATAGGTTGATATATAAACAAATAAACACATGATCAAATAGATAGTTAAATTGATAGAGAGATAGATATATAGACAGATACATAGATAGATAGACATATCGACATATAGATATTTTGATAGATTTAGAGATAGTAAGATTAACAACGAGACAAATAGAAAGATAGACAAACAAAAATATAGATATACAAATTGACAAATAGATAGTTAGATAGATAGAGGTTTTATATACAAATATATTGATAAATAGATAGAAAATTGACAGATAGGCAAATAGATAGATAAATAAATAGATAGATATATAGATAGAAAGATAGATAGGTAGATATATAGATAGATAAGTAGATTGGTAGATGGATTATTAGAGATAGATGGTTAGATAGCATGATAGATAGATAGATAGATAACCCGACATATTGATAGATAAATATATAGATAAACTTATAAATAGATTTATAAATAAATAGATTGACAGAGAAATGGATAGACAAATAGATAGATTGATTGATTGACAAATAAAAAGATAGATAAATAGACATATAGATAGATAGATAGATAGAGATAGATAGATAGATAGATAAATAGGTATATAGATAGACAAATAGACAAATAGACATATATACAGATATATTGATAGAGTAGTAGAATGATAGAAATATTGAGATATAAAGAAATAGAAAGATATACATAAAGACAAATTGATAGATACACAGATAGTTTGATTAAAAAATAGGCAAAGAGACCTATATATAAATAAATAGATAAATTGATAGATAGATATACTAAAAGATTAATAAGTAGTTAGACTGATTGATAAATAGACAGATAGATAGATAGGAATACAAATTGATAAATAGATACATATAGATAGATAAATATATAGAAAAAAAAGTTAGATCGTTAGATAGATAAATAGTTAGATAGACAAATATATATAGATATATATACAAATAGACAGATAAATTTAAAAACAAATAGAAAGATAGTCATATAGACATAATGAAAGATAGACACATAAACAAATAGACAAATAGATATATAGAGAGATAGAATGATAGATAGATTGACATATAAATAGATAGACATATATATAGATTTACAAAGAGTAAGATAGTTTGATAGATAGATAAAGAGGTATACAGATATATAGATAGATAGATAGACAAAAGATAGATAAACAGACAGACAGAAATATAGATTTATAGATATATAGACAGTTAAAAAATAAATAGTGACAAAGATATACAGATATACAGATAACCAAATATATAAATAGACATAAAGATAGATAGATAAATTAACACAGATAGATTGATAAACACATAGACACATAGATAGATAGACAGATAGATAGATGGATAGATATATATATATAAGTATATAGTGAGATAGATAGAAAGATAGATAGAGAGAGAGAGAGAGAAAGATATATATATATATATATATATATATATATATATAGAAAGACATGTAGGAAAATAGAGAAATAGATAGATAGAAAGATATATAGATATATAGATAGATAGACACATAGGCAAATATGTAGATAAGCAAATTGACAAATAGATACAATGTCATATATACATATAGATAGAGAGATAGATAGATAGTTACATGAATAAATAAATGATAGATAGATAGAATGATAAATAAATAGAATGATAGACAAATAGACAAATAGAAAGGTATAAGGGTATCAACCGGGCCAGGCCAGGCCGAGCCCAGCACGAGGGACGGCATGATTCGGCCATGCTTAGGCAGCAACGTCATGGGAATTTTTCGTGCCCATGCTCATGCCCTACCTATCCACAGCACCAGCTGTGTCATGCCGTGCAGCGACCAAATGGGCCTCATGCAATGCATGGCCTGACATGGTGCCTCGGCAAAAGCAAAGAAACCCTAATTTTTAAAAAATTAGGGGTTCGGCCTGACAAACCCGAACCCGGCGGATTCGTGCCATGGACCCATGTAGGGTGGACCTCCATAGAACGGTGCCAAGCAAGGCATTGCATGGTACACTAATCGTGTCATGCCTGGCCTGGCACGAAAGCACGGTGGTTCTGGGTAAAAATGGGTCGGGCCAACCCGGCAAGTCTCGTTCGACACCTTTAGATAAGTAGTTAGATAGATAGATAAATAGATAGACAGAAAGATATATAGATAGATAAATAAATAGATAAATAGTTATATATATAAATATATATACAGATAGATTGATTAATAATCTGATAGATAGAAAGATAATTAGACAGTTAGAGAGAATTATTTATGGAAAGATAGATGGTAAGATATTTACATAGATAGATAAATAGACATATAGATAGATAGTTAGTTAGACATAGACAGATAGTTAGATAAACATATAGATAAATAGACAAATAGGTGAATATATAGATATATAGATGGAAAAACAGATAGATATACAGATAGATTGATAGAATGATAGAATGTTAGAAATATTGAGATATAGAGAGATAGACATATAGACAAATTGATAGATAGATAGATAGATAGATTGTTTGATTGGAAAATATGCAAATAGACCTATAGATAAATAAATAAATAAATAGATTGATAAAAAGATACAAAGATAGATAGACTAAAACACTAATAGATAGTTAGAATGATAAATAAAAATATATATATATATATATATATATACTGATTGATAGATAGACAAAATGATAGAAATACCAATTGATAAATAGACACATAGATAGATAGATAGATAGATAAATATATATAACAAAGTTAGATAGTTAGATAGATAAATAGATAG
>JAREIK010000017.1:119442-165032 GCA_029783825.1 Sapria himalayana
TATATATATATATATCTATCTGTATATCTATCTATCTTTCTATCTATCTATCTATATATCTATATATCTCTCAATCTAACTATTTTTCTAACTATCTATTTATCTTTCTATTTGTCTTCTGTCTATTTGTCTATCTATCTATATATCTATCTATATATCTATTTGTCAATTTTTTAATCAATCTATCTGTCTATCTCCCTATATATATTGTGTCTATCTATCTATCTTTTTATAAATCAATTAATCTATCTATGTATTTATTTGTCTGTCTCTTTCTGTATATCTATCTATGTATATATTTGTCTATCTATCTTTTTTTTTTGTTTATATTTATATCTATCTATCTATTTATTTTTCTATCTATATATCTATCTATATACCTTTAAGACTAATTGTCTTTCTTTGAATTTGTAAATCTGACTATGTGTTTATCTGTATATCTGTCAATCTATCTATGTGTCTATATGTCTATCTATTTATCTTTCAATCTATCTATATTTTTATGTTTCTATATTTCTACTTATTTATCTATACATATATGCCTATGTGTCTATCTTTCTATCTATCATTCAATTTATCTTTCTATCTACAATCATACTATATATCTTTCTAACTATTTTTCAATATGTGTTCTATGTATCACTATATATTTCTATCTGTAGATTTTTTGTCTATCAATCTATCTATCTATTTATCTATATATCTATTTATCTCTCTATCTTTCTATTTGTATATCTACCTTTTTGTCAATTGGTATATCTGTGTAATTGTTTAACAGTCTATCTATCTATCTTTCAATCAATTAATCAATCTTTCTATCTATCTATTTATCTATCTATCTGTCTATGTATCTATATGTAAATTAATCAAATTTATGTCTATCTATCTATATATCTATATATTTGTCAATTTGGCAATCTATTTAACTATCTATCTAATTTTCTCTAAATTCTTTCTATCTATATATCTATTTATCTTTCTATTTATTTCTATATCTATCAATATGTCTATCTATTTATATGTCTATCTGTCTATCTATCTGTCATTCTATTTATCTATCTATCTGTCCATCGAACTATCTCTCTATAAGTCCATCTATCTTTCTATCAATATATCTTTCTATTTATCTATCTATATATCTATATGTCTATATGTCTTTTTCTATAATTTCTATCTATCTATTTGTATATCTATGTATCTATATATATGTCTATATTTCTATCTGTCTAACTATCTATATGTCTATCTATCTACATGTCAAACTTTATATGTGTCTACCTATTTACTTGTCTATCTGTCTATCTATCTATCTGTCTAACTTTTTATCAAACTATATGTCTATCTGTCTATCTATCTTTCTTTCTATTTTTCTTTCTATCTATTTGTCTATCTTTTTATTTGTCTATCTATCTATTTGTCTAGCTATCTATTTGTTTATCTGCCTATCTATATATATTTATACTTGTCTATCTATCTATTTTTCTATCTGTATATATAAAGATCAATCTATATGCATATCTATTTAACTCTTTATTTGTCTATCTATCTTTCTATCTTTTATTTGTTTTTCATTCTATCAATCTATCTATCTGTATATCTATCTATCAGTATATCTATTTATATATCAATTATTCAATCAATCTATGTGTATATCTATCTAAATATCTATATATCTATATGCCTATCTCTTTATCTATCTATCTATCTTTCTTTCTTTCTTTCTTTTTGTCTATATATATTTCTATCTATCTATCTAACTATATATCTATCAATCTATCTATCATTTTATCTACATATCTATCTATTTATCTATCTATCTATTTATATATGTGTATATCTATCTATCTATATATGTATCTGTCTATCAATCAATCAATCTAGCTATCAGTTATCTATCTAAGTATCTTTCTATATATCTATATATGATTCTATCTATCTACCTACCTATCTACCTACCATTCTATATATCTACTATAAATATATCAATCAATCAATCATTCATTCTTTCTACCTTTTTATCTATCTATCTATCTATCTAACTATATTTTATCCATCTATCTATATATTTATCTATCTATCTTTCTTTCTTTTTATCTATCTATTTATCTGTCTATTTGTCTATCTTTATTAATGTCTATCTATCTAGTTAATTATCTATCTATCTATGTGATTTGCATATCTTTCTATATGTGTATCTAAATATTTGTCGATTTGACTATCTCTTTATCTATTTATCTATATATCTATCTTTTTGTCATCTATCTATCTCTCTATTTATTTAACTATTTATCTATCAATTTATCAATCAGTCTATCTGTTTATCTATCTATATATTAATTAATCAATCAAACTATCTATATATCAGTATATATATATATATATATATATATATGTATGTATGTATTTATTTGTTTATTTGTCAATTTATTTGTCTGTCTATCTCTCCTTTTGTCTATTTGTCTATCTATATATCTATTTCTTTGTCTGTCTATTTTTCTTTATTCTACATATATGTTTATATCTCTCTATCTTTCTGCATATCTTGCTATCTATATGTCTATCTATCTTTCTATATATCTTTCTGTCTATCTTTATTTCTATCTATTTATCTTTCTATCTATATATCTCTCTATCTTGAAACCATCTCGGCAAATTGGTAAGTCATTTGTTCACGGTTAGATAAGCAATTTTTGAATCAAAGCAAGTATGTGCTTGAGATATCTTTACTGATAGTAATCTTCGATTTGTTTTACTCTCAGTGTACATTTATCCTAAAAAATAATTGCACTATCATGTGATGAGATGGCGAATACATTTGGCAAGAGTAAATCGTTCAATCAGAGGGGAATAGTGATTCTTAGCCCTAGATCTTTGACTATGGCAACTCCGAAACTGAAATATCGATCAAGATTAGACTTTTAAGGGATTTCCGTACTTGTTGTAATAGGACTGTGCATCTCGTTTTCACTTGCTATTTGAGGGAGCAACATTTATCTTTTACCGAGCCTAGTACATGCACTACACGAGCTTTTGATTTCAAAATATAATGATTTTTTGAGGAATTGTCACTTCTTTAATTGAAATTGGATCATAGATAACAGATATCCTTTTTACAATGCTTCAGAATGCCCTGTTGTAGAGCAAGGATTTAATTGTCTGTGAAATGGAAGGAAGGATAGGCAGTATCTGAGATGGAGATGGAAACTTGCAGACTATCATATTCCAAGGCTAGATGTGCATGATATTTTAGAAAGATTGAGAAATAAGAGGATTGTGTTTGTTGGTGATTCAATGAGTAGAACACAATGGAAATCTTTGATTTGTTTGCTCATGTCAGAGGTGGAAGATAAAACGAGTGGTTATGAAGTGAGCAAGAATAACATAACTAAATAGATCAGATTTCTGGGTGTTGGGTTTCACGCCTGAAATTTCACTATAGAATTTTTTCATTCTATTTTTTTGGTAAAACATGTCTGAGTTCCCAAGCATTCACCTAAGCGGGTCTAATTAACACTCCGACTAGATATGTTGGATGACATTAAATGAATAGTGGATCCATTCAGATGTTCTACTTTTCAACATAGGGCATGGTAGTAGGTCTGAGAAAAGCTCTTTGACATGTAATTTCTGCCCAAAAACATGAACTCAATTTTTCTAGTTGTCTATCTTGATCATTTAAAAATACCAATTAATTTCTCCATTTTTCCGTGGTAAAAGACAAGTATTAATAAATTACCAATTTTGGGTTACACGTGTTCATTAAAAAAATATATATCATTGATAAAAATACTCTTTTTAATAATTGACATATGTAATGATAGAAATATCATTTCATGATATCATCAAATCTTATCAAGCTGGTATATGAATATAAAATATATCATGTATACTCAGCTAAGAATAAATAAAAGTTGATCATTATAGTGCTTAGTAAAAATATTTGAGCCTGATCTTGAATAGAAGTATGAATAGTAATACGCAACCTATTTTATTTTGTATTTTTTGATGAATTGAAAATTTATATATATATGTTTTATTTTTTCATAGAAAATGCCATTGGATAGTCTGTGTATGATTGCATCATTCTTATAAAAAAGAATAATTTTTTTAATTTGAAAATTCACTCTCTCTAATCAAATATATAATTCAAAGAAGCTCATAAGTTAGAGTATTTATGACTTGACAATCTATCTTTGCACAAAATCATGGAATAATTTTTTATCTTTTATTTTCTTAAGAGATAATAATAATTTATAAGAAAAATATAATAATTTATAATAATTATTTTTTCTTTTGTGGGTGGTATCAAACTATAATTTGAATAATTATTCTCATGAGTATCAGCATGATCTATAAAAAAAATATGAAGTATTAGAGATTTCATTAAATAATAAATTTTGTAAAGAATAATGTTCATATGTAACTATCTAGTATAATCTCAGAAATAACTAATTATTTTGATAATATAATATATTTGAAAATAATTGTTTGATAGTGAATTTAATGTATTATTTAAGAGTTTAATTTTGCAAAAATATTTATAATATTTTTTTGTCAAAATAAATTTATATTTCGATGACCTATAATAATAATTTCAAGAAACTACCTAAGACTTACAAGGTATTTTTTTTTTTTTTGAAATTATATCAGGAAAAACTTATTTCATATATAGTAATAATAAAAAAAAATTATGAAAAAATGATAAAATATAAAGCAAAACAAAATTATATTTTATATATATATATATAACTAAAAAGAAGAAGAATAAAACATATGCTAAAGAATAAAGCATGAAAAAACAAGAGAGGTACGACTTTTTATTGGAATGACCTTATAGAAAAGTGAGAGATATCTTTTATAGGTTTCATGTATAATAATTTATTAATTATCAAATAAATTTTATAATGATGTTAATAATGATCTTCAAAAAGTTTGTATATAAACTTACAAATTAAATTTATAAGGGACATTGAGTGATATGATTTTAATCATTCATCACATTTTTAATGTGATTATTTACCACATGATCATTAATTTATAATAATAATCAATATGTATAAATAAAAAATTAATTTTAACATGAGAACTCCAATAAAAGAGTGAATTTTGAAATATTTTTGTGTAACGAAAAATAAATTGTAATTGAAAAAAATTATCGAACTAAGTTCTCAAAGACTACTTTTGCTCAATAAAATCCATTTTGGCACCTTCATGAAAATTGGGTAGTTGTTTTATAAGTTTTTCATTCTCTAGTTTTCTTAGAAGAATTATTTTTTTTATTTAAAATTAACAAATAAATCATTTGTGATAACTTCTTAAGAATAATAGTATCTTTGGTGTGAAGATCATGCATATCTTCTCACATGATATGTTGTCAGTCATAATGCAAGGGTACATTGAAAGAAAATTTGTGGTATCCCGAATTTGATTGAATAGGAAATTTAGAGTAAGATAAAATCTCTTTAATAGGATATCTAGTATAACTTTGTTATATCATTCAAAGAATAATTGAAAGATAAAATTTATCAAAATCATCTTCATGATCATTTAGTCTCTACAAGAGGATTATCAATGGTTTGAATATGATGTTTTCTCATCATATTTCATCTAAGATGAAAGGTATCTTGCTCTTGAATTTCATGACCATTTGAACTCAATAAATTTGATTGAATAGGAATAATACCTAGAGAGGAATTGATGGGTAAAAAAACTTTTTTATTCGAATTTTTTTCATTTTAATTAGTACAATCCTTAACATCTTACAATATTATTGGAAAAAAATAAAGAATTATAGAGATTTAAAATTTTTGATAACGTGATGCAATAATGTTGAAAGATGCTAAGAATGGAGATACACAATTCTTTAGAGAACCTATAGAAGCCTTTATTTCTTATTTTCAATGGATAAGTCTTCTATGGTTCATCAACAGTAACAACTTAAATATAATCTTAAAAACCCATCATCTTAAACAATATAACGTTAACACTAATATTGTCTATATTTGTAATTGGAGAGTAACATTTTTTTCTCTTTTATAGTACTCAAATATTTATTGAATGCATACTTAATGATATTAAATTTTATTTTCTCAAGTCTACAAAAGTTATTTTGCAAAATAGGCACTTTCAAATACTTAGAAATAAACTTAAATGGTAAGAGATATGATTTATCTAGTAATTTGTGATTAAAATTATATATTTCAAATTTATCATGAAAGACTTGGTTCCTATAAAAAGTTTTTTATTTGTTCTATCAAATATTTTTTTTAAATTATATTATTTTAAGGCTAAGTATATAATTTTGTGGTTCATTACATGCTCAAGGAAGTAAGGACAAAATTTTGTAGAAATGTATTTTATAATATAATATGTATCAAAAAAGTAATATTTTGAGGTTAAATATTTCATGCAAATATATAATAATTATTATAACAATTTTTTTTGTTATAATTATTTTTACTTAGTAGTTAAAGTAACCAACATATGAGTTATCCTTGTAATTTTTTTGATTTATATATAAGTTAGGTTTTTTTAGTTTGTTGATTAAATATATTTGTATTTTTTTTTCTTTCTAAAATTTTATTTCAATTATTTTTTAGTAGATTTTTATATGGTATCAGAGATTGTGTTTGAAAAAACTTCATCCAATGTTGGCCTCAATTTAGCTTGTGTGAGTATGTGACAGTGGTATTAGAGATTATTTTTATTTAGTTATTCATTTCTAGTCGAATCGAGAATATTGAATCTTAGTATTAGAGATGTTTGAATGATATATTGTGAGACTTATCACAAAAAATATATTAGAAATTTATATTCTCAATGTCACATTTGTATGGTAAAAATTTATTTATTTTCACTATGACATTAGGGAATATAGTTGAGTTGAGAGTTTAGATAAGTTGCGATACATTATTATCTTTATTAATAATTGTATTTATTTTTGGAAAATATCATGTAGATCATTATTTTTGGAAAAAAGTGGGTACCAATTGGAAATAATATTTGAATTAATTGATTGAGAATTATTAGTTTGATGTCATGTTTAATATTTGAATTTTAAAGAAGAATAAGATACCATGCATTCTCAAAGGACACTGGCCATTCATGGTGACTTATTTCGTGTGTATATTATAATAAGTTATTTTTCCATCATTATATAATGTTCACATAAGTAATATGATAGATAATTTGGTTAGTAATAGATTAAATCATTCTATTTTTTAAAAAATATGCATGCAGTAAATATATATCCAAAGTAGTAGATGTGTGGTGCATGTGAAGTTGCTTATTAAGTGCAGTCTATGTTTGCTTTACATGTATATTTTTATTTGTTTACAATGAAACATGTGTACTGATATATTTCTGTACACAAAAAACTTGCAAAAATATTTGTCACACATACAAAAAATTAGAAATTGGCAAGAGCAGCCCAAGAGGGCTGCTCTTGCCAAAATGTAGCTTTTTATTTTATTTTTTATTGTATTAAATAATTTTTTAATGTGTTATGTCTGCTCATAAAAGTTTAAATTAAAAATAACATATAATGTGAGCTAACAACCATCATATAAAATGAAAATAGGCTATCCAATAAAAAAATTAATATATCAGTTTAATATCTAATCATGCAAATGTATATAAACGATGATCATATCTATAATTTTAGCTAAATTAATAAGTTCTGTTCATTCATATTGTTTAGGCATGAATTGATGTGTATGTAAATAATCTTTAAGTAAATTACTAAAATATTAGGATAAATTTCTTCTGCACACAAAAAATTTGCCATTTTTTTGTCACATTCAAAAAATTAGAAATTATCAAAAATAATATTGTACAACTAAATGAAAACAAAAAAAAAATAAAACAAGATGAAACACATCATTTAATAATGACTTAAAATTTTGACTATGATCTAATGCCATTTTTTTGTCACATAGACTATTTGGGCATTGTGAAAAAAAGCCCTCTCAGGCTACACTTGTCAAAATGTAGATTTATTTTTAAAATCTTAATTATCGGCAAAAATATATATGTGATTGCCATATCTATAATTTTTGCAAAATTAATAAGTTCCCATCCTTCGTATTGATTAAGATTAATATGTATATAAGTTTTCTTTATCAAATTGTCTTTTCTTTGTAGTTTTCCACAAAGTATGTTAATATTAATGTCTCTAATTCTTTATATCTCTAATAAGTCTATATTTGTAATGCTAAGAATCTATAATTGTAGCACAAATGCACTAGTTAATTATGAGAATGATTTTATTTTATAATGTTGATGAAACATATGTTATGTTTTGTTTAACCATGTAACTTTTGTATCAGAATCATTTCTGAACTATTTTTGGTTTTTGTTATTTATCTATAAACTTTTATATTTCTAGCTTCCTATTCATCTTATAGGTGCTTTCATAGAATTTATTGGTATAGATGAAGATGCGTAATCTCATTCTGATTTTGTAAATAAGATGCGAGACTATATAAAAGGAAATAATCTATAGGTATGACAACATCCATCATCTTTACCCTCGCCCGATGAGGATCCGTGTTGCTATTCTTCAATTTCAATTAATCATTAAATATTTTTGTTTTTTAAATGGATCTATCAGATAGGCAAAGAATAATATATGATGATAAGTTGAAAGAGCTACTCCAGCACAAGTCTTTCACTGGATTTGCTGTCTCAAAGCTTT
Organism: Sapria himalayana; assembly: GCA_029783825.1. NCBI lineage: Eukaryota > Viridiplantae > Streptophyta > Magnoliopsida > Malpighiales > Rafflesiaceae > Sapria > Sapria himalayana. The sequence continues at coordinate 128,138 of JAREIK010000017.1, forward strand.
TATTTCCTCACTTCTTGAAGAATTAAATAGTGAGCAACTTGTGTGAACATTTTTTTGCTAATGTGCAGCTAAACAGGAGTAGATTTTTTTTGTGGTATCATTTTTCCTGATTTGGGTTTTGTTCTTTGCTTGGTCGACTAACCTAACCATGATTCTTTGCAGGACATTTGATGTGCAAACATTGTGTCGATTTTGGAAGTTGACTTCAGGTGTCAAATGTTCATGTAGACTTTGGTTTTTGATTATGATTATGATTTTGTTTTTGTTTTTGTTTTTTGAAAAGTTTCTACTGTGAAATTAGAGTTTTTGTGTTTGTGTTGATGATGTTTGAGATGTAAAATTGATGCAGTTTGAGCCTGCACCAAGAAGAAGATAGCTATATTTGACCAGAAGAAAGACATATTACTTCTTTTAGTGCGAGCCAACATAAGTTGGTGTAGCCAAAATATCTATCATCAAAAATATAACTCACACACTAAATCATTTTTTTTTATTTTTGTTTTTATTTTTCAGTACTATATTTATTTTGCACACTACCATAACACACTACATACATTAACTGCCCATACTACCTCACAAAGCATGCCACACTACATGCATATAATTGCCCATCACCTTTCCACACATGCATCCACTGTGCACGCTATCACAAGGCACATGCCACACAGCCGCTTGATTTATGTAGCATAAATGTGATGTCATCAATATGAGCTATGGTGAGTCCACTTTACTTCCAGATTATAGTCATTTTGTTGATCTTGTTAATGAAGTATGAGCTATAGCTATTCACAATTGAAGCTAGATGCAAGTCGAGCAGAGGGCCAATAGCTGATGGTGATGTTGGGGTTAGCATAAGTGCTCCTTGTGGTGTTGAGGTTCTAGTGCCCAAATGGATTCTCTAGTGCCCAGATGAAATACGTGATTCATTCTCATGATGTGCCATATGAGTCTGGTAGTGCTCATCAATTTGTTATTAGATTCTATCTGGTTGATGATTACAACAGCTACTAGGAAATTATTTTATTTCTTCCATGTTCTAAATTAGTCTGTTGGAAATACAATATTTGTTGTATGAATGAAATTTTGTAGAATGATTGGTAAATGCTATATATTGCCACAAAACTCCACAATTCTTTCAATCAGTATCCATCCTACGTATTGGTTTGAATGTAATATAAAGATTTTCATTTAGAATCATTCCAGGAATTGCAATGTCAGACTCAATATTATGAGCAAGAGCAGCTCATCTTGAGCATAAATTTAACATCGCTAAATTAGGGTTGTAAATGGATAAAGAACAAGGGAGACAACGCAGAGAGATAATTATGAAGTCTTTTTTTATTTTTGATTATAGATAATTTCTCAATATCTTGTTTATAGTCATCATGTGGGAATCTGCAAAATAAATTGTCGAAGATACGCAATGAGCATGACTATTTCCAATGACAATAACTTGAGTTTCATGAAATTTATATAGATGTTGCCATTAATATTAAAACTGAGTTTTGCTATCGATGATGATGTTTGTAGATGCTTAATTTTATTTTGTTGATTTCTTAAACTTGTTTGTTCAACTTACAATACTATTTTATTTCTATTTTGTAGATATCCAAACATTCAACACACAAGCATATTTGCATATATAAAAACATAAATGCACTTGCACAGAGCACATATATGTGTTTGTACATGCATAGATAAATAGATTTATACTCACTAAGACACATATATGTACATATGTGTGTGTTTTTATGTGGACATATCATATATACATATGTGCATCTATAAATTCACAGATAAACATGTACATACATGCATACAAATATACAAGATGACTAGAAATGTCTTAATAGTCATTCAACACTCACATATATAGGTAGGAATATATACATACGTGTAAATAGATATGTATATATATAAATACATACATATACTAATATATATATATATATATACACACACACACACACACACACGTATACATGTATATATGAAGTAAGATTTCCTTTATATATATATATATATATATATATATATATATATATATACATATACACATATATAGATAGACAAATACACACTTATACACACACATATACATAAACATGTATATAAATATAGATAAATGTCTTAATAAACAGATAAACAGATAGATAGATAGATAGACAAACAAACAAATAGAGAGAAATATCTCAAGATAGATAGATAGATAAATAGATAGATAGATAGACACACAGATAAATAGATAGATATATGGATAGACATATATACATACATAGAATTTTATATATATATATATATATATATATATATATATATATAGACACACACACACACACATATAGATGGATAGATGAATAGATGGATAGAAAGAAAAATGAATAGATAGATAGATGGATAGATGGATATAAAGAAAAATGAATAGACAAATAGTTGGATAGACAGATAGACAAATAGAGAGATAGCTAGATAGATAGATAGATAGACAAATAGAAAGATAGAAAGATTGACAGATAGATTGATTTATTTATTGATAGATAGACAGATAGCCAGATAGATAGATAGATATATAGATAGACAAATAGAAAGATTAACAAATAGATAGATTGATAAATAAATAAATAGACAGGATATATATATATATATATAGATATATATATAAAGATATATAGATAAATAGATAGACAAACAGATAGAGAAACATAGTGTCAGGCAGACAAACATATAGACATACAAATAGACAGACATATAAATAGATAGACAGACTGACTAATATATAGATAGATAGTCAGGCATGCGGGCAAGTAGTTAGATAGAGTGATAAACAAACAAACAGACAGATAGACAGATAGATAGATAAATAGATAACTGACAAGTAGAAAGATAGATATACAAATAGACAGACAGACAGATAGATATATAGATACATAGATAGATATATAGATATATAGATAGATAGATAGATAGATAGACAGATAGATAGGCATACAAATAGAAAGGTAGAAAGAGAGATAGATAGATAGACAGATAGACAAATAGATAACTAGATTGATAGATAGAAAGATGATAGATAAAAAGATAGATTAGATAGTTAGATAGTTAGACAGTCAGATAGAAGAAGAGATAGACACTCTGATAGATAGACAAAGATACAAAGAGAAAGATATATAGAAAGATAGGCAGATAGAAAAATAGTTTAATAAGTAGGTAGGCAATTAGATTGATAGAAAGACGAACAAATAGATAGACAGACTGACATATAGATAGATAGATAGATAGATAGACAGACACACACACAATTTGACAGACATACAGATAGATAGATAGATAGATAGAAAAATAGATTGATAGATAGATACATAAAAAAACACATACATACATACACAACCACTTAGACAAATAGCAGATAGAGATATAGATAGAAAATAGGTACGCAGACAAATAGAAAGATATATATACAGATAAACATATATAAAAATATAGATATACAAAAATATAGATCAAAATAGGGAAAGATGAATAAATATATAGATGGATAGATAGAAGATATGTAGGCAAAAAAATAGAAAGATAAATATACAGATAAACATATATAAAAATCTAGATATATAGAAATATAGGTCAAAATAGGGATAGATGAATAAATATATAGATAGATAGATATAAAAATAGATACACAGATATACATATAGATAGATAGGTTGATAGACAAATACACAAATAGAATGATAGAAAGATAGATATACACACACACACACACACAAATAGATAGATAAATAGATAGATAGACATATAGACAGATAGATACATCGACAAATAGATATATAGATAGATAAATAGATAGATATAGAGATGGATATATAGTAGATAGATAGATAGATAAACAGATTGATAGATTGATAGATAGACAAACATATCAATAGATCGACCAATAGATAGATAGATAAATAGATAGATAGATAGACAGACAGATAAATAGATAGATATATGGATAGACATATATACATACATAGAATTATATATATATAGACACACACACACACATACATATAGATGGATAGATGAATAGATGGATAGAAAGAAAAATGAATAGATAGATAGATGGATATAAAGAAAAATGAATAGACAAATAGTTGGATAGACAGATAGACAAATAGAGAGATAGCTAGATAGATAGATAGATAGACAAATAGAAAGATAGAAAGATTGACAGATAGATTGATTTATTTATTGATAGATAGACAGATAGCCAGATTGATAGATAGATATATAGATAGACAAATAGAAAGATTAACAAATAGATAGATTGATAAATAAATAAATAGACAGGATATATATATATATAGATATATATATATATATATATATAGATATATAGATAAATAGATAGACAAACAGATAGAGAAACATAGTGTCAGGCAGACAAACATATAGACATACAAATAGACAGACATATAAATAGATAGACAGACTGACTAGTATATAGATAGATAGTCAGGCATGCGGGCAAGTAGTTAGATAGAGTGATAAACAAACAAACAGACAGATAGACAGATAGATAGATAAATAGATAACTGACAAGTAGAAAGATAGATATACAAATAGACAGACAGATAGATAGATATATAGATACATAGATAGATATATAGATATATAGATAGATAGATAGATAGATAGACATACAAATAGAAAGGTAGAAAGAGAGATAGATAGATAGACAGATAGACAAATAGATAACTAGATTGATAGATAGAAAGATGATAGATAAAAAGATAGATTAGATAGTTAGATAGTTAGACAGTCAGATAGAAAAAGAGATAGACACTCTGATAGATAGACAAAGATACAAAGAGAAAGATATATAGAAAGATAGACAGATAGAAAAATAGTTTAATAAGTAGGTAGGCAATTAGATTGATAGAAAGACGAACAAATAGATAGACAGACTGACATATAGATAGATAGATAGATAGATAGACAGACACACACACAATTTGACAGACATACAGATAGATAGATAGATAGATAGAAAAATAGATTGATAGATAGATACATAAAAAACACATACATACATACACAACCACTTAGACAAATAGCAGATAGAGATATAGATAGAAAATAGGTACGCAGACAAATAGAAAGATATATATATACAGATAAACATATATATAAAAATATAGATATACAAAAATATAGATCAAAATAGGGAAAGATGAATAAATATATAGATGGATAGATAGAAGATAGGTAGGCAAAAAAATAGAAAGATAAATATACAGATAAACATATATAAAAATCTAGATATATAGAAATATAGGTCAAAATAGGGATAGATGAATAAATATATAGATAGATAGATATAAAAATAGATACACAGATATACATATAGATAGATAGGTTGATAGACAAATACACAAATAGAATGATAGAAAGATACATATATACACACACACACACACAAATAGATAGATAAATAGATAGATAGACATATAGACAGATAGATACATCGACAAATAGATATATAGATAGATAAATAGATAGATATAGAGATGGATATATAGTAGATAGATAGATAGCTAAACAGATTGACAGATAGATAGATAGACAAACATATCAATAGATCGACCAATAGATAGATAGATAAATAGATAGATAGATAGAATGAAAGATATATAGATAGAATGAAAGAGATATGTAGCCAGCCATATAAACATATATACATATAGATAGACATTTAGACAAAAAGATAAAATGATAGATTGATAGATAGATGGATAGATGGAAAGAGAGAATCACACTTAGACTGATAGATAGATAAATAGATAGACAAATAGATACACATATAGATAGATATATAAATAGATAGGCATATAGATAGGATGATAGACGAACAGATAGATAAATTGATAGATAGATTGATTGATTAATAAAAAATAGATAGATTATTAGATAATTAGATAAATTGACAAATACACAACTAGATAGATAGATAGTTAGATAGAAAGAAAGAAAGATAGATAGATATAATAAAATGATAGATAATTAAATAAATAAAAAATATGTTAGATAGATAGATAGATAGATAGAGAAATAGATAGATAAATAAAAGATATATAGATAGATAGTTAGATATATATATATATATAGACATATAGATAGATAGAAAGTTAGATAGAAAAATATATAAATATACATATAGATAGATAGATAGATAGATAGACAATTTTAAATAGATTTATAGATAAAAAGATATTATGATAGATAGACAGATAGATAGACAGATAGACAGATTGATAGATAGATATATAGATAGATTGATTGATAGATAAACAAATAGATAGATAGATAGACAGACAGATAGATCGACAGACATATAGATAGATTGACAGATAAATCTATACATAGATATAAAGATAGACATATAGATAGAGAGATCGAAAGATATTTAAACATACAGACAAACAATAGATAGATTGATAGATAGATAAATAGATCGATTAATTGACAATTATATAGATATAAAGATAGATAGATAGACAAACAGAAAGAGATATAGATAGATATACACATAGACAAAAAGATAGATAGATAGACCGATATATAGATAGAATGATAAACAGATAGAAATATAGATAGAAAGATAGATAGAGATATAGATAGAAAAATAGATAGATATAAAGATCAAGAGAAAGATAGATAGACAAATAAAAAGATAGACACATAGATAGAATGACATATATATAGATAGATAGATAAATAGATAAAAAGATGTATAGATAGATTAATTGTTAGATAGGCAGATAAACTGAAAGACAAATAAACAAATAGACAAATAGATAGATAGAAAAAAAGAGACATATAGATAGGTATTATATATATAACTATATATATATATATATATTTATTTATTTATTTGTTTACCTATTTATCTGCCTATCTATCAATCACTTTTTTTTTATAAATGTCAATCTATCTATCTAACTATCTATAAATCTGTCTATCTATCTATCTATCTATCTATTTGTCTGTCTATCTAACTTTCTATTTGTCTATCAATCTATTTGTCAATCAATCTATCTATTATATATCTATCTATCTATCTGTTTATCTATTTATCTATATATTTTCTATCAATTTTCTTTCTATCAATGTGTATATCTATCTATATATATTTATGTATATCTATTGATATATCTATATGTTTATCTATCTATTATTATTATATGTCCATCTATCTATCTGTATATCTATATATCATTTTATCATTCTATCTATCTATTTACCCATTTATCTTTCTATCTATCTATATATCTATCTACATATCTTTATATCTATATATCTATCAATCTGTCTATTTCTCTATTTATTTATCTTTCTATCTATCTATCCAATTTTCTATCTTTCTAAATGTCAATCTATCTATCTGACTATTAGTTAATCTGTATATCTATCTATCTATCTATCTATCTATCTACCTACCTATCTTTCTGTCTATTAGTCTATCCATCTATCAATCAATCTATTATCTATCTGTCTTTCTATCTTTTTGTCTAATTTTCTATATAACTATTTGTCTAATTGTTTATATATCTATCTATATATCAATGTGTCTTTTTTTCTATCTGTCTATTTGTCAATCTGTCTATCTATTTATCTATCTCTCAGTATATCTTTCTATTTGTCAATCTATCTATCTTTCTATCTTTCAATATATCATATGTCTATCTGTCTATCCATGAATCAGTCAATCTATATTTTTTTCTATGTATGTATTTATATATATGTCTATCTATTTACATATCTATATATCTATCTACCTACCAATCTATCCATCTGTCTATTTATCTATCTTATCTATATGTCTAACTTTATATCTATCTCTTAGTCCATCTATAAATATTCATCTATATGTCTATCTATCTATATATCTTTCTATTTATATGTCTAATTGTCTATCTATCTATTTATCTATCTATTTATCTATCTATTTATTTATCTATCTATCTTCTTATCTATCTATTTATCTATCTATCTATCTATTTATCTATCTATCTATTTATCTCTCTCTCTCTCTCTCAATCTATTTATCTATCTAACAATCTAACTATCTATTGATCTATATATCTATCTATCTATTTTTTTTTCTATCTAATTTTCTATCTATTTATTTTTCTATCTATTTTTTTTATCTAATTATAAATTGGTATATCAATCAATCAATATATATATATATATATATATATATATATCTATCTATCTATCTATTTGTCTATTTATTTATCTATCTATCTATCTATATATTTATCAATAAATCCATCTGTCATTCTATCTATTATTTATATGTCTATCCATCTATCTATCTATTAGTATATCCATCTATCATTCTATCTATTATTTATATGTCTATCTATCTTTTTGTCTATTTGTATATCTCACTATTTGGTCTATTTATCTATCGATTATCTATTTGTCTGTTTATTTATCAATATGTCTATATATCTATCTATCTATTTGTCTGTCTATCTATCTATCTATTTATCTATCTATTAGTTTTTCTATCTATCTATCTATTTATCCATCTATCTTTCAATCTGTCTATTTGAGTATCTATAAACTATCTATCTATTTATCTATCTTTCAATCTATAAATTTGACAATCTATTTATCAGCCTATATGTCTATCTATCTATCAATTTGTCTATCTATCTGTCTATCTAAATGTCTATCTATCTATCTATTTGTCTATCTATCTATCTATCTATCTATATGAGTATTTATAAACTATCTATCTATTTATCTCTCTTTCAATCTATAAATTTGACAATCTTTCTATCTGCCTATATGTCTATCTATCTATCAATTTGTTTATCTATCTAACTATATATATTTTTATTTGTCTATCAGTCTATCTTTCTATCTCTATATCTATATGTTTATCTATCTGTATATTTATCTATGTATCTATGTATCAATCTATTGGACCATGTATTTGTCTATCTATCTGTCTATCTATATATCTTTTTTTAAAAAGGCTTTTATCTATTATTAAAGAAAGCATAACCCTCACTTGTAGGTGGAGGAAAACCTTTACAACCTCAGAACTCTATTTATAGGACATTACATTTACAGGGCAAGACCCTAACCAAAATGACCCAAAATACAGTAATTTATCCTTAGTTAAGTTAACTGTGGCAGAAGCCACTCTCTTTGTGTTCCTTCATATTTATGTAGCAGTGAACAAGCAGCAGCAGGTAGAATTTTCGCAGCAGCAAGTAGACTCTTCTCAGCAGCAGGTAGACTCATGACAGCAACAGGCAGCACTCTACATAGGTATATGCAGTATGTAAGATTTGTTCCGGTAGCTTCTTTTTTGTTCTCCCATCTTCCTTATTTTTTGTTCAGGCAGTTTTTGATAAATATGCTCCTTTATTTGATGTTGTATCAACATCTGTGTGGAGGCAGCTAATGACAGACAGCAACAGAATCATTCTTAAGGCATCAGGAACATATATATGATATCAGCATGAATTGCTTGAAGCAGCAGCAAGCAGTAGCTAGTTCAAGTGACAGGCAGCATATGGGGATAGTGCTGCCCATGTTATCAGACCTATATCTCTCATCTTCCCCATGCGTCGGACTCTTCTCTTCACATACTTTCTAAAAGGTTTCCAGCCATCTTCCTTCCTCGTTTATACACTGCTGAACCTGTAAAAAAACCAAAGAGAAAAAACGAACGTGCCTACAATATATCTTGGCACCCTATTACCCTTATCCCTTGTTAAACTTATACAATATTAGCACATCCTGCAATTAGCGCATAGATCAATATATATAGATATTGATCTATATATATTTATAACTCTATTGATATGCACATAGATCCCTTGTTAAACATTCAGCCATCTTCCTTCCTTGTTAAACTTACACATAGATCAATATTAGCACATAATTAAACTTATACATATTTATAGATATGCACTATTCTGCCGAAATGCAGAATTAGCACATCCTGCAATGAATTCTCCTTCATTTATACCCTGTTATTCTTCTTAACATCCTGCAAGGAAAGTCAAAATACATATTTTAAGATATTCACTATTCTGCCGAAAAGCAGAATTAACACATTTATAACTCTAATCTGTATGCTTCTTTTTAAAATTCAATATTCTAAATTAAGATTTAAGTTTTATTTTATTTTTAAAGATGACTCAACCTCCACCCTTCCATTCCATTTAATTATGAGGCAGAAATTCCCTGCAATGTCGAATTCCCGCACTATCAATCAGAAGGTTGAGACTTTGTCATACCTTCGTGGTCTGTTTATTTGTTTTAATATAAGGAAATCCCATTTTATCTAAACATGCTATTCCCTTTAGTTTATTTGGCATGGATTTCGCGTTATATTCTATATCTCCTCTAGTGGTGCCTATTCTAGATAGACTATCCGCTAGATTATTAGCTTCTCTATATATATGTGTTATTGAGGCCTTCAGTTCATCCAAAAGGCTAAGAATTACTTCTAGGTCCTCTTCATACCTCCATAATATTTTCTTATTGATTACTGTTTCAACTAATAATTTCGAGTCTACCTCAACTAATATTTTCGTATTACCCCGCCTCCTCCTGCTATTCCAGTGTCCCTGCTAAAACTCTCATCCGTATTAAGTGAGAGTTTGCCAACTGGTGGAGTATTCCACTGTATACATTTAGCCCATTGCTATTTTATAACTTTATAAGTAAGGTCCCATTCTTTCTCAAGCTTCTTTTCTTGTTTCATTTCCTCTATTTTTATATGTTTTATTATTGATATAGTACATATCTCCTTTCTAATATCTTTTATAATTTCTGTAAAATTCATCCTTTTATTTTCAAATTTACTTTTGTTTCGAGATTTCCATATGCACCAAATAATTAGATGCGTCAGTTTCTGATTAAGCCATTTTCTGGTGGGGCTTTTCGTATTTTCTCTTTCCCATTTTTTAACTTTATCTATTAATCCATCATCTATTTTACATATTTTTTTTTCCCCTTCCATCTCTCTCCATATTTCTGCTGCAATAGGCACATTAGAAAATAAATGATCGGGTGTTTCAACCGCTTGTGAACAGCATTCGCATCTTGATGTCATTTTTATCCCTTTCTTTTGTATATTCTTATCTACCGGTATAGCATTCATTAGAGCCTTCCATGTGAAGGAGCACATTTTTTGCGGGATGTTTTCTTGCCATACCCATTTAAATAGAGTTTGAGCCGATTTTTTCTTTCTGACCAGATCTTTTGCCGACTTGAGGGAGAAATTTCCTTGTGGTGTTAACGTCCATTTCCAGCCACTCTTCTTTAGTATAGAGTGTGAGTCTACTATCTCTTTTTGTTTTTCCATTGACTTCCAACTGTTCGAAGCTTTCTTAGAAGTCTTATTCTTATTATCTAAATATTTTACCCGCATATATTTAGCCAAAAGATTATCAGTTTCTTTAAGTCTCCACCAGCCTTTGCAATCCCAGGCAGCTGCCGAGTCCTGAAGGCTCATTAGACCTAATCCTGCATCCTCTTTCGGATAACAAATACTTTTCCAGTCCTTCCAGTGTAGTTTATTTCTACCTTGTTTTTTGCCCCATAAGAAGTTAGCCATTTCTGATTCGAGTTTTTTTAATAAATTTTTTAGGGGGATGTATGACTGATAAAATGTGTGTTAGTGTGCTTTGTAATACATGTGAAAGCAGCATTATCCTCCACCCAAATCCCAGGAGCTCTTCTTTCCATCCTGCTATTTTCTTTCTTAGCTTATCTTGAAGGTAAGTTAGATATTCTTCCTTCAACCTCCCCTCATATATCGGACAACCTAGGTACATTAATGCCCCTTTAATTTCTGCAAAACCTGTGATATTTTTGATTTTATCTACTAACTTTAATTTTGCATTTTTAGCAAGCATAAACTGACATTTACTTTTATTTACCATTTGGCATGTCTCTTTTTCAAATATTTGAAGAAGATCCATAAGATTCATTAAAGACTTTGTACTAGCATTAGTAAAAATTATAAGGTCATCTGCGTAGGCTAAACAGCCTATTCTGGGTGTATTCCTTGGTTGTCTGAATGACATTATTTTACCTTTGGATATTTTCTTATTCAAGTTTCGTATTAATAGTTCTAAGTAGATATCAAAAAGAAGGGGGGATAACGGATCCCCTTGCCTTAAACTTCTATTTGGTTTAAATTCCTCACTTATCTTTCCATTTACCAGGACTCTTACCCAAGTACTTGAAATGCACCTATATATTAGATCTATGGTTAGCTCATAGAAGCCGAACCTTCTCAGCACAAAACAAAGGGTATCCCATTCTACTCTATCGAAGGCTTTCGATAGATCTAGCTTGACCACTAAGTTTTTTCCTCTTGATTTACCTCCTATTTCTTTCATCATTTCTGATGCAAGTTTTATATTTTCAACCATTAATCTATTTTTAACAAAACCCGTTTGTTCCTGAGATATTATTGATGGTAAAATTAAGCTTAGTCTATTTTGTAATATTTTTGCCAAAATTTTATAAATAGCATTGCATAAACTTATTGGTCTATAATCCTCACATTTCTGTGGTGATTCTTTTTTTGGGATTAATACTATAAAAGATTTTACCCATGATTTTGGGATTTCCGCACCTACAAAAAAACTTGCAATTGCAGGGACTAGCTCAGTTTTAACCGTATGCCAGTTTACCTGGAAAAAATAATTATTCCAACCATCAGGTCATGCTGCACTATCTTCATCAAGACTAAAGACAGCCTCTTTAACTTCTGGTTCTTCTGGGATCAATTCCATTAAATGGTTTTGAGCTTCCGTGATGGTCGCCCTAATCTTATGCATTAGAGAATTATCTGTCCTACATGACTGACTGCATAGTTGATTTTCAAAAAAAATTTTAAAGAGAGCTCTTATCTCCTTTTTATCTTCTACCCATTTTCCTTCTTCATTTTTTAGTCCTTTAATTTTATTTTTTTTGAGATTTTATTTTGGTCATATTATAAAAAAATTTAGTATTATGATCACCATCTTTTAACCATTTTAATTTTGCTCGTTGTTTCCAATAAATTTCTTCCATGTGTAATTTCAATCTCAGCTCTCCTTTAGCCTTACTTAGTTCTATCCTAGTTTCATTATTATTACTGGAGTCAAAATCTTGCTCCAGCTTGGCTACTTTTTCTTCTAGTTTTTTTAGCTCCTGGTTTAATTTCCCAAAGACCTCTTTTTTCCATGTTTTTAAAAAAGCTTTTAGCCTCAGAAGCTTAATTGATAGAACTTGCATCGGCTTGCCCTCTGCTGGCTTTTTCCAAGACTCTTTGACAAGGCCTGCAAAGCTCGCATGCTTTACCCACATATTTTGGAATTTAAAATTAGATGTATTACCCTGGTTTCTTTGAATCGTGATAAGCAGGGGGCTATGGTCAGAACAAGTTCTATTTAAGTGTCTAAGCCTCGTAATCCCTTGTGAGGTGACCCACTTTGTGTTACACATTATCCTATCCAGTCGAGCCCAGATGACTCCTCTTTTTTGCCAATTATTGCACCAGGTATATCTCGAAATAGTGAAATCTATTTCCATTAGATTAGTATTAGCTATTGTGTCATTAAATTGTTTCATGGCTACCTTATCCGGTGGTTTGCCACCTTTCTTTTCTTGAGGGCTTCTAATTATGTTAAAGTCGCCTCCTATGATCCAAGGTGAATTTCTACTTGCTATATCTTTCATTTCCTCCCATAAAGCCAACCTAGATTGTTTATCATTTTTTGCATAAACTGCTGAAATTATTTGATCTGTGCTCTTATCTAATTTGAAATGTACTATTTGTTCGGTATCTTTTATCATTTCAATTTTTAGCTTATTATGCCATAAAATCCAAAGTTTACTATTTAGGTTAGCATAAGCCTTATTAAATCCTAAAATTTCTCTATATTTATTTAGTTGATCTTGCAGGACCATTGGCTCTGCAATAATCATTAATGAGATTTTATGTTCTTTAATTAAAAGTCTTAATCTATTTATCGTGGGGCTATTAGCTACCCCCTAACATTCCAATATAGGCATCTATCCATTAAAACCTAATTTAGCTTGGGCTCGAGTTGTACACTTAGATTCATAAGACATGTTAGCATATTTTTTCGTATTTCTTACTGTTTTAGGAGTGTGAGTATTTTCATGCCTAATCTCATTATATTTTACATGTTTTCCAAGTACCATGGCCATTTGCTTTAGGGCCTCTATGGATTGGGTTCTTGAGAGATTCCCCCAATCTTCATTATAAATATATATATCATCCTTTGCTTTCACCTCAGGCTCGTCTTGAGATACATCACCCTTGTGACTTGAAGGGCAACTAAAAATTACCGATTCATCTTCAGGAAAGTCAAGAAGATTCTCGTTTATCCACGCATAATCTTCAAGTTTTTCTTTCAATACAATTCTGGTTTTAGATGTTTTTTTTTATATTTTCTCTTGTGTTTTACCTCCTCCCATCCTTTATTTAAGCTAGCATCCTTCTCTATCCCCAAGTTAGTCTCTATCGGGATTACTTCTTCTTGAGTAATCTTTGGATAATCTGGTGGAAAGCATGGGATAATTCCACTGTCCAGATCTCCCTTCGGCTGGATATTTTGTTTGAGAAGAGGAGCCTCCTCTTTCCTTACCCATTTCATCACCTTCCTACCTCCTCCTTCATGCTGCTGCCCGTTGTTCTGCACATCTTCCCCCACCTTGCACGATAGATTTTCATGCCCGAGCCTCTTACATCTTAGACAGTAAGGAGGAAGGCTTTCGGGGATGACAGTTTGCCAAAACCCCTCGGCCTGTTCACCTTCACCACTACCTATCCATATTTTGTCGGGCGGTTTAGTTAAGAGGTTAAGCTCGACACGTCTATCTATATATCTTTCTATGCATCTATCTATATATATGTCTATCTATCTATTATCTATCAGCTATCTATCACTATACCTACCTATCTGTCCATCTATCTATCTATCACTCTACCTACCTATCTGTCCATCCATCTATATGTCTATATTTTTATTTTTCCATCTTTCTATATGTCTACCTTTCTATCTAACGAACTATATTTCTATCTATTTATCTATCTATTAGTCTATATGTATATCTGTCTATCTATCTATATGTCTATATATCTATATATCTATTTGTTTATCTATCTAATGGTTTATCTATCTATATATCTTTCTGCCTATCTATCTATCTATTGATCTATCTATCTATCTATCTGACTATATATCTATCTATCTAACTATCTTACTATCTATCTATCTCTCTATCTATATATAAATATATATATATCTATATATCTATCTAACTATCTTACTATCTATCTATCTATCTAACTATCTATCTAGCTATTTTTCTATTTAACTTTTTATCTATCTAATTATCAATTTGTATATGAATCATTCAATTTATCAATCAATCTATCTATCTTTTTATTCATCAGTCAACCAATCTATTTATCAATTTACTTATTTATCTATCTATTAATTATCAATTTTTCTATCTTTCTATCTATCTGACTATCTGTTAATCATTTTATCTATCCATATATCTATATATATGTCTATCAGTCTATCTATTTATATGAATAGTTATTATGTATATATTTGTCTACATGTATATCTATTTATCTATATTTCTATCAATAGCTTATTTATATATCTTTCTATCATTTTTTTCATTCTATCTCTCTATCTATCTATTTATATATCTATCAACTTACATATTTATCTATCTAACTATCTATCAATAATTATATCTATTTATCGTTTTATCTAATTAGATGTCTATGTATTTTCTATCTATCTGTCTATCACTACAAGAAAATATTCATTTAGCCAGGAAAATTTAGCTAGGGATTAATCCCTAGTTAAATTGTGAGAGATTAGCTAGGGAATAGCAAGGGATTTATGATTTTACATTGAGATAAAAATTTGCAACGGATTAGCGATGGATTAGCGATGAATTTGCGATGATTAGCGACAGATTAGCAATGGAAATGATCAAATGAAAATTTTCCATCCCAAATATTTTCTAAATTCTGCACAAAGAAACGTGGAGAATTTAGCGATGGATTTATCGATGGAATCTCCCTAGCTAATTATTAGCGACGGATTTTATCGATGGATTTTCCCTAGCTAATTACATCCCGACATTATCCATCAATAATATTATCGTAAATTCCATGCAAAGAAAAGTTGGGAATTTAGTGATGTATCTGACTATGGATTTTCTCTAGCTAATTAGATCCTAACATAGTCCATTGATAATATTTTCGTGAATTCTGGGCAAAGAAAAGTGGAGAATTTAGCGATGGATTTAGCGAAGGATTATTCCTAGCTAATTTAAATCCATCACTAAATAATTATCTGAATTTATTTTTTTTATGATTTTATATATTATTGGAAGTGATAACTCATTAAGTGTTTATTTTCTTAAAATATATGCATTTAGCTAGGGATTTTTCCCTAGCTATTTGTGTTAGTTATAATTTCCATTGCTAATATTTAATGATATATTTTTAAGCATCTTTTATTTTAATATTTTATATAATTTGTTTTATTAAAGGTATGTCAAGGTCTATAGAAGAGTGATCCTTGAAAGACCCAATCTCCTCATATAATAATAAAAAATGATATTAGAAATAAATTAATAAATATATAAATATGAATAAAAATGTATATTAAATATGATTAAAATAACTATTTTTTGATTATAATTTAATAAAAAAATTATACTAAATTTTTTATGAAATATTTATTTATGATATTTAAATATTTTTATAAAAAACGTTATATAATTTATTATATAATTATAATATTTTTAAAATATTTTAATTCATAAATAAAAAAAATAAAAAATTACTACTAATAAAAAACTAAAATAAACAATTGTTTGATTAAATAAAAAAAATTATAAAAATATATGAATAAATGAATACACAAGTAAATATTTATAAAAATAAAAGTATAAAATAATATTTTTATGATTATAGGAATTTTTTAAAAATATAATAACTAAAAGATTTGAAATTTTTGAATTATAAAAAAAAATTTTTAATTTTTCATAAAATTTAAAAGAAAAAAAAAGTTAATATTTTAAGAATAATATATTGATGTTTTAATTACATCAAAAAAAATTTGATGATTTAAAAAATAAATATTTCTGTGTGGTTATTAAATGAATACTTTAAATATTAAAATTAATAATAACTAAAACATTCAAATTTTATGCTTTTATAATTATTTCATATTATATTAATAAAAAATAAATTGAATTCTTATAAATTTATAACCATATTATATATATATATATATATATATATATATATATATATATATATATATATATATATGTATATATATGAATACTTTATTTTTCTATAATATTATTTTATTTATTTATTAAATAATATCATTTATGGTTACATAAATATCTATTTCAATTATTTTATTTAAATTATTTATTTTTTATAATTTTATTTTAGTCTTATTTTATTGTATTTTATTATATATATATTTACATTTATTTTAGTATTTATATAAGTTTTCATTTAAAAAAAATGCTAAGTCATTAACACTTAACAATTTTTCAATCTTTTAAACGACGGAGAGGTGAAACATGACTATGGGAGCAACCTAGGAAATCAATTTCTTTTTGTTGCTAGATAATATTATCATTGTTCTTCTCCTTCGAAATACTATATACATATCTCTGTCTCTCTCAATTTGATTACCACTAGCAGATTTTCATTTTTACAAAATATTCGAGTATTAACTTTTTTTTTATTTTCCCCCAATTTTCCTTCTTTTTGCTTCTATTTTCATATCACCTCTATGATTTTGACACTACACCATTAATGAAATAATAAATTGTTAGTGTAATCTTTGTTATTTTACTGTTTAAATTTTTAAGGTTTTATTGATTTCAAATACTAAGGTGGCATTTGGTTTTGAAAAAATTTTCTATTTTCTATTTTTCATTTGCTGTAAGTTATTTTTTGTTTTTCAAACTATTTTTTGAAAAACAGATAATGTATTTGGTGTATATGCTGGAAAATGTTTTGCTGAAAATGAAAATAGAAAAATATGTTTGGTATGTAGAACATAAAATATATTTTTTATATGTTAAATTAAACTTTAAAAAATAATACATAACTGAACAAAATCATTCACAAAAGAGTTTAAACATGATTTTGAACAAAATCATTCACAAAAGAATGTATGCATGATTTTAAACAAAATGATTGACAAAAGAGGTCATGCATAATTTTAAACAAAATAAAAATCAAAAGAGTTCATGCATGATTCTGATCAAAATTATTCCACATTTGTTTTGTTATGCCATCATGAATTTGTCCCATTTGTGATGTTTGGCTTGCATTTACTTCAATTGGGTCCTGCTCTGTACCATCTACTTCATCATTTGATCATCAGCATTTGTTCTATACTACACTCCATGAATAATGTATCTAATGCATGATGGTGTCGAATAAAATTGTGTAAAGTGCAACAAACCGTAGGAATTAGACGTTGCCTCCGCAATGGATAGCTAGGCATGTGCTTCATAATAGGAAATCTTGCTTTTAGTATCCCATTACTTTGCTCAATGACATTATGCAATCAGCTGTGTTGATAGTTGAACAATTCTCGGCATCTACGTGGCCTACCTTGGCCTCGAAAGTCTCGTAAGTGATATCTCTGACCTCGATAAGGGGCAAGAAATCCAGGAATATTTAGATAGCCGGAGTCTACGAGATAAAATTGAGCTACAAAAAATAGCAAATGTCATTTAAAAAAAACATGATTTTTACAAAAAAAAATTTATCAATGTAAAACTCACCACCACGTGGCATAGGAAAACTATTTTTTGGACTTGTGACTGCATCTATGAATACTAGAGAATCATTTGCAGTACCTTCCCATCCAGCATATACAAACATGAAGCACATGTCAAAGTCACAAGCAAGCATAACATTTTGAGTGGTAAACATTTTCCATCTTCGAAAAGCTATCTGACGCGACGCAGGTGCCCAAGCCGAAACATGCGTACCATCTATTACCCCAATACAATGCTATAACGTAATAATATTATATGTTATAAACAAAATTCGAATATAAAGGAATATGTGTGTGTGTGTGTGTGTGTGTGTGTGCGTGTAAGTACCTACCTAGAAATATGAAAAAAATTTGGATTATTCAAAATATTTTCATGAACACTAGTTTGATGTGCAGGCCGAAGTAGGTTTGTACCAAGTGTACATAGTGCACATAGTACTCTTTTAAACCACCAGCTACTCGTATACGTGGAATGTTGAAATCGATCAGCAACAAGCCTGTGTCGTGTATCATGGCCAACAATCAGCAAAAACATCGCACCTGCTTCTTCTACTGACAGTTTCTTGCCATTTTTCAAAAGATCATCTCCTTCAACGTGCGATAGAGGTTAAGAAAAACTTCCTTGTTCATGCGGAAATTATCAAAGCATATAGTTGGATTTCAATGTAAGACTTCATAGATGTAGTCTCTTCTGGTAAGCACAGAAATGCGACAAGGGTTACAAGATATATTGTGGTGAGTGAGATATCGAATCAATTTCAATAGACAAATAATCACAGCCATAAAAACCTCTTGGTGTCGGGCGTCGAGTGCAATTTCATCGTCACTATCATTAAAATTATCCATGGTCAAAGTCAATTCCTGCAATAAATATATAAAGTATGTGAATGTTAACCTACAACACTTAAGAAATTTCATTCAAAATTATAACAACAAGCTTGTGTCATAAGTCCAAAAGTGCAATATTTAAAACCACATACATGTTTTCAAACAAAGATAATAAAAACATAACATTACAGCAGCAAACCTAAAGAAAAGTCAGTAAATACAGCATATGCCTCATATTTTGTTATAATTTTCCAACCACATTAATCTCATGCTCTGAGGCATGGTTAGAAATGTTTCTCGCAATTGAGCAATTTAAAAGATCTTAGTGGCTTTGACAAACAAAGAGTCATGTAATTTATCAACATCTCCTAATGCAGCCATGCAGTCCCTAATCGCAAAATTGTGAACTGTTTCACATGATTCCCTTGCATCTTCACGTTGCATCCTAACATTTCATAAAGAAAAAAACCTCGATCGAACATTTGATTCTCCACTCATATGTGTGACAGTAGTGGACAGAAAGTTAATGCAGTCATCAAGAGCATTATTTTACCCTTTCTTCCATGGTGGCATATTATTATAACCCCCACTCCCTTGGCGTCTACAATTGGACTCAATTTCCTCATCTACGCCTAATGGTTCCACATTAGCTTGTCCGCAATTAAGAAAAGCATCCTTTATATCTCTTTCTTCATCAGATGTAGGAGGTAATTGGGTAGAAGCCATATGCATGCTACCGGTAGCCATAGTACCGTCAAATATTCCTGAAAGAATCACATAGCGATCACAACCTTCTTTCATAATTGTCTTGTACTCCTTTTTGTTTTTTTGTCATATTATGTAGAATGTAGTCAGATATTGAACATGTAATTTTTAAAAAATCCTTAAATATAAAAACTACAGACTAACCGCATAAAATTCAGCCCATACTTCCTCTAGGGCATTAACCTTGTCCGTGTCTGGGTCCAAAGAGAGGTGTCAAATGGGTCATGTCGGCCCGGCCCGGCTTGTTTTTGTAGAGCACAGCCGTGCTTTCGTGCTGGGCTAGGCATGGCAGGGTACAGAAACCATGCCGTGCCTGGCCCGGCACGGTCGGGCTTAACCAGGTCGTACGGGCCAAACCAGGCCGTACAGGCCAAACCAGGCCGTACGGGCCAAACCAGGCTGTACAGGCCAAACAAAATTTTTTTAAAAAATTTTAGTTTAATTATATAAAATATTAAATTATATATAAAATTATAGATAATGTATAATATAATAAATTTATAAAATGAAAATTGTTTAAAATTTATTAAATTTACATAGTTTAAATTTTTTTTATAATGTAAAATAAAATTAGTTTATAATTTATTAGAATTAAATAATAGACTAATAAATTTTTAAATGAAAAAATAAAACAAAATAAATCAATAAATGTTGTTAAAAAAATTAATGAGTAAAAAAACATAAGCAAACCAAATGAAAAATGACAAATCAGCCATTAAATACCGAAAGTCCGAACCAAACAAATTAATGTTTCAATGTAACGTATAAATAAAGCATACAATCAATAAAAAATAAAACATCGAAATCAAAAAACAGTAGATCATCATCAATCATCAATCGGCATATCATGAGCATCATCAACCGCAACATCAAAATCAGTATCATATGGATCATCATCATCAGCAATCAACTCCTCCGCTTTCACAGTGGATGTAGCTGCAGTCCCTGTCCCAGTCCCAGCTCTAGCATGATCATGGATGCTAAATCTCGAATCCTCCCAATCCTTCAAACAAGCCAAGGCCTCAACAATATTTTGACGTAATCTCGATCTACTATCTGAAATCATGTTCACTGCAACAGAAAAAGTAGATTCCGATGTTATGCTCGACACTAGAAGAGTTAGTAGATCTTGTGTCATCCTAGATAACACGAGAAAGGTGGACTCATATAATTTCCACCACTGTAATATATCAAGATTCTTAGTATCAGAATGTGATATGATTGAGCAGTAATCAGTATCTAAGTACCGAGAAAGCTTGCTCCTATGTGATGGTCTACCCCTATGTTTCCCCCTCGCTAGCTGAATGGAAAAAGCATCATCTCCGAACAAGGTATCCATGTTCGTAATCACAGTCTCACTACTACACCTAGAGGTGTGAAACGGGACGGGCCGGGCTGGCCCGTCCCGTTATTTTGAGCACGTGCGTGCTTTCGTGTCGAGCCAGGCACGGCACGGTTTAAAAAAGCTGGGCCCGACATGGCCCGCAGGCACGGCAGGCCATGTCGTGCCGTGCCGGGTCCACTCGGGCCTGGCCTGGCCGTACGGGCCAGTCAAAATTTTTTTTTTAATTTTTTTGTAATTTTTTTTAATTTTTATTTTATTTATATAAATTATTAAATTATATATAAAATTTTAGATAATGGATAATATTATATATTTACAATATGAAAAATGTTAAAATTTATTAAAATAAAAAGTTTAAATTTTTTTTATAATGTAATATAAAATTAGTTTAAAATTTATTAGAATTATATAATATAGTTATAAATTTTTAAATGAAAAATTAAAACAAAAAAAATAAATAAATCAATACATTTTGTTTAAAAAAATAAAAATTAAAAAAAAACATAAGCAACTCAAATGAAAAATGACCAATCAGTCATTTGATACCGAAGGTCCAAACCAAACAAATTACAGTTTCAACATAACGTATAAATAAAGCGTACAATCAATAAAAAACAAAACATCGAAATTAAAAAATAGTAGATCATCATCAATCGTCAATCGGCATATCATGAGCATCGTCGGCCGTAACATCAAGATCAGTATCATATGGATCATTATCATCAGCAATCAACTCCTCCTCTATCTCAGTGGATGCGGCTGTAGTCCCTGTCTCAGTCCCAGCTCCAGCACGATCATGGATGCTAAACCTCGAATCCTCCCAATCATTCAAACAAGCCAAAGCCTAAATAATATCTGGACGTAATCTCGATCTCCTATCTGAAATCACGTTCACTACAACAGAAAAAGCAGACACCGATGCTACACTCGACACCGGAGAAGTCAGTAGATCTCGTGCCATCCTAGATAGCACGGGAAAGGTGGACTCATATGATTTTCACCACTGTAATATATAAAGATTCTTAGTATCAGAATGTGATAGGATTGAGCAGTAATCGGTATCTAAGTACCAGGAAAGCTCGCTCCTATGTGATGGTACACCCCTACGTTTCCCACTCGCTAGCTGAATGGAAAAATCATCATCTCCGAACATGGTATCAATGTCCGTAATCACAGTCTCACTACCACCACCACCATACCTAGTATCGTAGTATGTGAACATGTCAGTCAACTTCTCATGAATGAACCCCTCAGGTGGCTCTTCCAGGTTCATGCACGATGAAATGTAGGTCAAGATATTTTCTAACCCTTCCACCTTAACCCTAGGGTCCATGCATGCAGTGAGGAAATAAAGAGATGGAACGGTGGATCAGTACTTCAAGTACCTGGTTTCCATCTCTACAACCATATGGCTAAGTGTCGGGTCAGCTCGATAATTTCTTAACATGCTACTAATGTTGCATATGCACCGGAGTGCAATGCAAGTAGTGGGCGTATAAACCGAAGAACACATGTTCGTCGTGTCATAAAAAATCTTTATGAAATTCCTGAAGCCCAGTCAGTGTCATCAATAATAAGTTCGTTACTCTTACTATTAACGTAGTCAGAAATCACGTGTTCGTGTCCAACACATGATTCTAACATCAGGTACGTGTAATTCCAACGATGTCTCACATCCCATTGGAATTTCTTCTTCTTAAGATTCACAGACAAACAGAGACTACCAAACTCTTGTTGTTTGCGAGGAGTGTGAATATATTTTAGTGCATTACGTATATTATCCAATGCGGGGGAACACAACTTCATACCCGCTTGAACAATCAGATTAATCACGTGACACATGCATCTGACATGAAAAATCTTTTCTAATGGTGCGTCTCTAATATTCCTAACAAACATGTTGATCCCTACTCCATTATTAGATGCGTTATCGAATGAGATACTAAAAATTTTATTTTGAATTTTATATTCCCTAAAGATTTTCATCATACACTTAAAAATGGCTGGGCCATCATGAGGATGAAGAATCTCAGAAAATTCTAAAATTTTTTTATTCATAGTCCAGTTAGAATCTACATAGTGGCTAGTGAGACATGCATAAGATGATTCATCGTGACTTGTCCAGATATCGGACGTCACGGATACTACTCCACTTGATGCCATAAATTCATTAATTATTTTTTGTTTTTCTAACTTATATATCTTTAGTATGTCAGTTCTAGATGTGGACCTAGGAATCCTACGCTAAGCATGCTGAAAATATGTCTGCATAATGCGCACTACCCTTGGATCTTCCGAAAATTTGATCGGAAGACCTATCAATGTGATAAGTCTGGTCATGCCGTCCCTACCTAACTCGCTGGAGTATATGAAGGGAGTAAATCTTTGAGACTGGACTTGATCCAGTCTCAAAAAATGTAATTCCAAGTTGGATTTGCATAGGATCTAATGGACCATGTTTTTTGGTGCATAATTCGGCATGCCTCTTAAGGTGCCCAGTCCCAAACGAACTCTTACATGTTAAAAGTCTCATACAATATTTACACTGTGTCATTTCTTGTTCCTCATCCCTAACATTTTTTTTGTTTTATTATATTAAAATGAGTTCAAACTACAGAAGACCTCTTAGTTTTTTATTTTTTTAGAAGTTTGGGTTGATACGACTGGAGAAACTAAAGTTTCAGCAGCCTCAGACCTCTATGTAATATTTATATTTTTCTAAATTTAAATATGTTTCATTAGTATTTGTCATTTTTAGGATTTTTGTTATTCAGAATAGTTATTTACAGACTAGAAGACTGATTTTAATATTTTCTATTCTGGTATAGAGAGAGAAACTAGAGAGAGAAAGTTAAAACAACTTAAAATAATTTACCCGGTAAAAGTAGTGAGGTCGGTTACGTGCACGGTGCACCACAGTCAAACTCAAAGTTCAAAACTCAAGTTGAGATTCCCGAAAATCCAATCCGAATATCGAAATCTCGAGTCCCAAGAGAGAGCAGCAAGATTTTTGAGAGAGAAAATGTGAGATTTAAGAGAAAAAATATTTATGAAAAACATAAATGTTATAGAGAGGGGGGGTGGAATTTATAGATTAAAGAAAATAATTTTTTTTAAAAAGTCTATTTTTTTGATTTTTTTTAATTTTTTAGGGGGCAGAATCATGTGGACCGTTGGATTCTGCCCCGTAGCAATTGGAGACGGATCCAATTGCTACAATTTAATTTTTTTTTCCCGTTGGAGGGGGGGGGGGGGGGATCGGGTCGGGTCTGATTGGACCCGACCCGTGGTATTTTTTGCAGGAAGGGGAACGGGACGCTTAGGACTTGCTGTTGGCCAGAGTGTCCCAAGTCACTGTGAACCCATCGTGACCCGTGACTCATGAGTGTGTGGGACTGCGGGTGTAGGACACCAGGCTGGGTGTGAAAGGTGACCCCGACCGTGCCTACCGGCCATGCCACGGGCCACCAAACCATGTCGAGTCCGGCACGGCACGAGGCCCGGTTGGCCTCGGCACGCCACGGCATGGGTCATGCCTTAGCTGGGCACGACATGAGCCCGGGCACACGATATTTTCATGCCGGGCCGGGCCCGGCACGACCGAACGTGCAGTGCCTCGTGTTGGGCTGGGCCGGTAGACATATAGACAGATAGACAGATAAACACATAGATGCATAAAACGAATGATAGATTGACAGATAAATAGATCACCACATAGACCGTTAAGCATATTTTATAGATTGAAATATTGATAGATTCACAGATAAACAAGTAGACAGTTTGACAGATAGGCAGATAGATAGAGAGACATATAGAAGTAATGGCAAATAGTTAGATAGATAGAATGATAGATAATTATACAAATTGATAAAAACATAAACTGATAGATAGATAGATAGATAGACACATAGATAGATAGAAAGATAGATAGATAGATATATAAATAAAAAAAGAAATAGCCAAATAGACAGATAGATTAATTGATAAATTGAAAGATTGACCAATTGTTAGATTTATATATTGATATATATTTAGAGTGAGTGATAGACAGATAAATAGATAAATAGGTATGAAGATAGATAGATAAGCAAAAAGAAAAATAGATAGATGGAAGATAGATAGGTAGATAGAATGATATATAGATTATAGACAGAAAGAGAGAAAAAACAAATAGATAGAAAAATAGATCGACATATAGATAGAAAGAAAGATATTTAGATACAAATAGAGGTATATAGAAAGATACACAGATAGATAGATAAACATATATACAGATAAACAGATAGACAAATAAATAATTAAACAACTCGATATCTAGACAAGTAGATAGATAAATAGATAGAAAGATAGACACATAGATTGATAGACAAAAATAAAGATTTGATAGTTAGATTGCCAGATAGATAGATATATAGATATAGAAATGAATCAGTATACTTGTAGATAGATAGATAAATAGATAAATATATAGAAAGATAGAAAGATAGATTGACTGAAAAATAGATAGATTGACAAAAAGATAGATAAATTTATAAAAAGAATGACAGACATATAGATAGATAGTTAGAAAGATAGATAGACAGATAGATATATAGATGTCAAGGTAGACATATAGATAGACTGATTGATAAATAAAATATAGATAGATAGATAGATAGACACATAGATAGATAGTCAGATAGACAAGTAGATAGGTAGATAAATAGGCAAATAGACAAATAGTAAGATTGCCAAATTGATAGATTGATAGATTGATAGATTAATAGATAGACAAATAGACTAATATACATATAGGCTTATAAATAAATAGACACAATTAAATTAAGATAGTTTAATAAATAAATAGATATGTAGATATACAAATAGTAAGATAAAAAGATAAACATATAGATAGATAGATAGATACAATGATCGATAAACATATAAACAGATAGATAGATAGAGAGATAAAAACATAGACACATAGATACATAGACAAATAGATAGGTTGATATGTAGACAGGTATATAGATAGATAGATAGATAGTCAAATAGATAGAAATATAGATAGTTAAATATATAGACAGATAGAAATTTTGAAAAATACACAAATAGACACATTTATAGAAAGATAGATAGATAGATGACAGAGAGACAAATAGCTAGATAGACAGATAGAAATATAGAAAGATTGACAAATATAAAGAATTATAGATTGAAAGATCGATAGATAAACAAATCAATAGATACACATATAGTTAGATAGATTGTTTGATAGATTTACAGATTGTCTGATATAAAAATAGACAGATAAAAAAATACATAGATAGATAGTTAGACATATAGATAGATAGATATATATATATATATATATATATATATAGACAGACAGATAAATAGATCTACATATAGACTAATATGATTAATTATAGATTGACAAATTGATTTATTGAAATATAGAGAGGTTGATAGATATATAAAAATAAAAATTAATTGATAGATAGATATCGATATATTGATTGATAGACAGATAAATAGAGAGATAGATAGACAGAACACAAGATATACACATAGATTGATAAATATACTAATAGATAGGTAGATAGAAACATAAGTAGATAGACAAATAGACACATAGGTAGGTATATAGGTAGACAAATAGACAAATTGATAGATATATAGATAGACAAATTGACAAATAGATAGATTGATAGATTATATGTTTGACATATATATAGATTGATAGATAGATATATATACAAATAGATAGGTCGGTAAATAGATATATAGATATGCAAAATGATAGATAGTTAGATGGAAAGATATATAGAAAAATAGATAGATGGGCAGATGATAGATTGACAGATAGACAAAAAGATAAAAAAAAGATATAAAGATAGATAGAATAAAAGAAATTTAGATAAACATATAGATAGATTGAGAGATAGATAATCAGATATATAGATAAAAAGATAGACATCCATATATAGACATATAGGCAGATAGACAGATAGATATGTAGATAACTAGATAAAGAGATAGATAGATAGACAAATATAGAGAAAATAGTTAAACATATTGATAGAAAGATATATAGAAAATCAATATTGGGATGAATAGACATATACAAAGATAGACAAATATACAGATAGATAGATGGAATGACACATAGATAGATAGATAGATAGAAAGCTAGATAAATAGATGGATAGATAAACAGATGAATAAATAGAAAAATAATGAGATAAATAGAAGATAGGTAGATTTAAAGAAAGATATACACAGACAAATAGATAGATAAACAGATTGACGGATTGACCGATATATAGATAGATAAATAAATAGATATATAGAT
The DNA here is from genome assembly GCA_029783825.1 of Sapria himalayana. Classification (NCBI taxonomy): domain Eukaryota; kingdom Viridiplantae; phylum Streptophyta; class Magnoliopsida; order Malpighiales; family Rafflesiaceae; genus Sapria; species Sapria himalayana. Next base: position 156,300 of record JAREIK010000017.1, read on the forward strand.
ATAAAGATAGACAAATAGATTTGTAGATAGGTAAATAGATAGAGAGAGAAATATAGACAAATAGACAAATAGATAGATAGACAGATAAACAGATAGATAGATAAACATATAGACAATTAGATTTGTAAATAGGTAGGTAGATAGATAGATATATAGATGGATAGACAAATATAGAGATAGATAGATAGATAGACAGATATACAGGTAGATATATAGAAAGAAAGAAAGATAAATAGATAGATAGATAGATAGAGATAATGATAGACAAATATATAGATAAATAGATAAATAGATAAATAGATAAATAGATATATAAATATAAAATAGATATATAGATGATAGATAGATAGGTAGGTAGGTAGGTAGGTAGATAGGCAGATAAATAGATAGATAGATAAAAAGATAGATAGATAGATAGATAGAAAAATAGATATATAGATAGATAGATAGACAAATAGATATAGAGAAAAATTTTTAGATAGACTGATAGAATGATAGAGAGATAGATATATAGATAGATAGATCATTCAATCGATAATTAGATAGATATTTAGATAGACAGATAGATAGATATATAGACAGATTGATAAATAGATAAATAGATAATTTGATTGATAGATAGATAGACAGACAGACAGATAGATAGATACTTAGATAAATAGATAGATAGAGAAATAGACAAATAGACAGATAGAAAGACATATAGACAAACAAATAGATAGGCAAGCAAGAAAATAGATAGATAGACAGATAAACTGATAGACAGATAAATAAATAGATAAACAGACAAACAAAAAAAATAGATAGAAATATATATATATATATAGATAGATAAATAGACACATAGACGGATACACAGATATAAAGATAAAAAGAAAACAAGTAGGCAGAATATATAGATAGACATTTAAACATATAAACTTATAGATATATAGACATATAAACAAATAGATAGATATATGAATAGATGCATAAACAGATAGACATATAGATAGATGAAAAAATGCATAAAGAGATAGAGAGAAAGATATATAGATATAACACGATATAGACAGATAGACAAAAATATAGATTGACATATTAATAGATAGAAAAATAGACAAATAGAGAGATATATTTATTGACATATAAATAGATAGAGAGATAGACATTTAGATAGATAGATAGACATAGAAAAATAAATAAATAGATAGATAGATGGAATGATATATAGATAGATAGATATACTAACATACAGAAAGACATACTAACATATTGTCGAATACACAGGCAGACAGACAGAAATATAGATAGATAGATAGATAGATAACAAATAAATAGATGGACAGACAGACAGATAGGCAAGCAAGTAGATAGATAGACAAGCATTAGGCAGATAGACAGTTAAATAGATTGATAAATAGAAAGATAAATATATGGACGGATGGATAGATAAACTTGCAGACAGATAGATAGGAAGATAGTTAGTTAGTCAGATGAATAGATATATAAAAAGACACATAGGCAAATAGACACACAGATAGACAGATAGATAGATAAAAGATAGGTAGGCACACAGATCAACAGAAATATATATATATATATATATATATATATATATATATGAATACACATAAAGACATATAAATAGATATACAGATATACTGATAGACAGATATATGAATAAATAGATAGATGGATAAAAACATAGAAAGTTAAATAGATTTAAACATAATATAGATTAATAGATGGAATTATAGATAGATAGAAAGATTAATAGATAAATAGATAGATAAATATACATTTAGACAGATAGACAGACTGACAGATAGATAGATTAATAGATAGATAGATAGATTATTAGATAAATAGATAGATAGATTGAAATATAGAGAGAAAGAAAGACAAATCAGATAGATATAAAGATAGATTAATATATAGAAAGATAGATAATTAAAAAAAGAGATAATAAGATAGATATATAGATAAATAAATAAATAGATATACAAATAGAAATATAGAAAATAGATAGATATATAGTTACATAGATAGATTGAAATATAGATTGATAGATAGATAGATAGAAAAAAATATAGAAATATAGATTGAAAGATAGATAGACAGATATAAGATACATGACAGATATATACATAGACAGATAAATAGATATATAAATATATAGATAGATAGTTAGTTAAATAGATAAATATATAGATAGATATATAGATAGATATATAGATAGATATATAGATAGATATATAGATAGATATATATATAGATATATAGATAGATAGAAAGATAGATAAAAATGTAGACAGACAGACAGACAGATAGATAGATATATAGACAAATATATAGATATATAGATATATAGATATATAGACAGACAGATAGACAGATAGACAGATAGACAGATATATATATATATATATATATATTAATAAATAGTCAGATCAATAGATAGATAGAAAGGTAGATATATAAATATATAAATAATTTGATAAATGAATAGATTGTTAGAAAGGTTAATATATAGATATACAAATAGATAGATAGATAGTTAGATAGATAGTTAGATAGATACATAGATAGATAGAAAGATAGAAAGTTAGATAGATAAATAGAATGAATGATTGATAGTAGATATTTAGATAAAAAGAGAGATTGATAGAAAAATAGTTAGGTAATTAAACTGATAGATTGATAAATAGCTTGACAGATTGATAATTATATAGATAGATAATTAGATAGATAGATAAATAGATATATAGATAGATAGATAAATAAATAAATACAAAAATAAACATATAGACAAATAGATATATAGATAGAATAATAGCCAGAAAGGAATGTCAGCAGATAAATAGACAAATAGATAAACAAAAAGACACACAAATTGATAGATAGGCGACAGACTTACAAATAGACAGACAGACAGAGAGAAAGATAGATAGATAGATAGACACATAGACAGATAGATATATAGGCAGATATATAGAAGACAAGTAGGTAGGTAGATATATAGATAGATATTTAGATAAACATATAAATACACATATAATTAGATAGGTCGATAGACCAATATAAAAATAGAGAAATAGATAGATAGATAAATATAAAGATAGATAGATAGATAGAATGAAAGAAAGAAAAAAGATAGATTGATACACAAATAGATAACCAGATAGATTGATACACAAATAGATAACCACATAGATAGAATGATAGATAGATAGATTGATTGAAAAATGATTAGATAGACAGATATATAGATAAATAATTAGACATATAGATAATTAGACAGATAGATAGATACATAGATAATTAGATATACCAATTTATAGAAAAACAAATAGATAGATATAAAGATAGATTTATAATTAGATAGATATATAGATAGATAGATAAATAAATAAATGAAAATATAGATAGATAGACATATAGATAGATAATTAGAAAGATAGATAGTGAGAGAGATAGATAGATAGATAAATAAACATATAGATAGATAGATAGATCTAATGATAGATTGATAGATAGATAGAATGACTAATATATAGATACACAAATAAATAGATAGACAGATAGATTGATACATAGATAGATAGATAGATTGATTGATTGAAAGAGAGATATATAGATTGATAGTTAGATAGATAGATAAATATACAGATAGATTGATAGACACTTAGATTGATATAGAGATAGACAGATAGATAGATCGATATATATATATATATATATAGATAAATAGACAAATAGATATATAGATAGATATATAAATAGATATATAAATAAATAGATAGATATATAGATATATAGATTGATAGATAGATAGACAAACAAATAAATAGATAGATAGACAGATAGATAGATTGTCAGATAGACAGATAGATAGATAGAGAGATAGATAGCTAAATAGATAGACATATAGATAGATAGACATATAGAAAGATAGATAGCTAAATAGATAGGCATATAGAGAAATAAATAGATAGATAGATATACAGATTAACAGAAAGATAAATAGTCAAATAGACAGATTGACAAATAGATAGACAGATAGTCAGACATATAAATAAATAGATAGAAATACATGAAAACCGAGAGATAGATAAATAGATAGACAGATTATCATATTGATAGTTAAAAAATTTGACGGACAGATAGATAGATGGATACATAGATTGACAGAAATATAGAAAAGACTAAATGATAGATAGATTGATAAAAAGAAAGATGGATAGATTGATATACAAAAATATAGATAAATAGTTAAACAAATTGATAGATAGACGGAAAGACTAATATATGGAAAGACTACTAGATTGATATACAAAAATATAGATAATAATTAGACAAATTGATAGTTAGACAAATAGACTTGTAGATAAATAGATAGACAAACAGATTGATAGATATATAGATAGATAGACAAATAATCAAGTAGATCAATAGAAGGATAGATAGGGAGATGTGTATACAGATAGATAGAAAGATAGATAGTTAGACAAATCAATAGATAGATAGTAAGACTAGTAAAAATGTAGACATGTAGATAGATAGACTGATAAAAAAAATAGATAGATTAACATATATACAAATAAATAAATAGACTGATAGATAGATAGATAGTCATATAGTCAGATATAAAAATAGAGTGATAAAAGCATAGAGAGATAGAGAGATAGACATAAATAGATAAACATATAGATACATAAACAGAATGACTAATAGGGAGATAGATTGATAAGCAGATTGATAGAATTCCTGGTATAAAAATACATAAATAAATAGATAGATAAATAGATAGACATATAGACAAATGGACAGGTTGACAAATTGATAGATAGATCGATAGACATATAGATAGATAGATAGTGAGATTGACTGATTGATATATAGAAAGATAGAAAAATAAACAAATAAACACATGGAAAAATATGCAAATAGAAAGTTAGACAGTTATATAGATATTTAAATAGATAGATAAATAGGAAAGTAGATAGAAAGAAAAATAGATCAATAGATAAATAGAATGATAGATAGATAGATAGATAGATACATAGAAAGATCCATAGACAGGTAGAAAATTAGATAGATAGATAGATTGATTGATAGATATAGAGAAAGATAGATAGATACTTTGATAGATAAATAGAGAGATTGATAGAATAATTGATTGAAAGAAAGAAAGAAAGATAAACAAAATAATAGAAATATAGAAAGACAAATTGGTTGACACATAGACAAGCACACAAATAGAAAGATATATTAATAGATAGATAGAATGAGTGATATATAGATATATCGATATATATATATATATATATAGGTAGATATATTGATAAAAAGATAGACAAATAGATAGATAGATATATAGATAAATAGATAGATAGATTGATCGATCGATATGATGATAGACAGATAGATAGATACACATTTAGATTAATAGACATTTAGATAGATAAATATATAGATAGATAAATAGATAGATAAATAGATAGATAAATAGATAGATAGATAGACACATAGATAAAAAAATAGATAGTTAAATAGATAGATTGATAGAATGATAGATAGATAGACAAATAAATCAATAGATAGATAGATAGATATATAGATAAACAAATAAAAAGTCTGATAGATAGATAAATAGATAGAAACATAGACATATAGACAAATAGTCTGACAGATATATAGAGATATAGATAGATAAATATATAGATTGACAAATAGATAGATAAATATATAGATTGACAAATAGATAGATAGATAGATTAATAGATAATTATCAATTTGACAAATAGACATATAGATAGATAGCCATTTAGTTAGATAAATAAATAGAAAGATAGAAAAAAAGATAGATAGATAGACAGATAAATAAAGAATTCAACAAATAGATAGATAGAAAGATATATAGATAGATACATAGATTGATAGAGAGATAGATTGATTGACACAGACAGATAAATAGATTGACCAATAGGCAGATCGATAGATAGACAAATAAACAAATAAATAGATAGATTGTTAGAGAGATATATAGATAGACACGTAGATAGATATACATTTAGAGAAATGGGCAGATATATAGATAGACTAAAAGATAGGTAGACAGGTAGACAAGTAGGTATATAGATAGATAGACAAATATAAAGATAGATAGATAGATAGAAAGATAGATAGATAGAAAGATAGATAGATAGAAATATACACAGATAGACAGATAGACATTTACGAATAGATAGATAGACTAATAGATAAAAAAGCAAATAGATATATAGACATATAAATAGATATATTGATAGACATATAGATAGATTGATATATATATAGATAGTCACATAGACAAACAATGGACATATTAATAGATAGATAACATATACACAAATTGACAGATAGACAAATTGATAGATAGATAAAAAGGCAGATATAGAGATAGATAGTGTGATATTTAAATAGATAGTTAGATTAATGGATAGATAGAAAGATAGACAGATAGACAGATAAATATATAGCCAGATAAATAGATAGAATGTTTGATAGATAATAAGAAAAAGATATAGATAGATAGATAAACATATAGACAAATAGACAGATAGACAAATAGTTATATAGAGATATATCCAGATAGATGGATAGATAAATAGGTAGATTTGCATATAGGCAGATTGGTAGATATGTATATATAAAGATAGGATGATTGGTAGATGGTAAGATAGGAAGATAGGCAAATAGATAGATAGATATATAGACATATAGATAGATTGATAAAAAGTAATATAAATAGATTGATAGATTGATAGACATATAAAAAGATAGATAGAAAGGCAGATTGACATATAGGTAGAAAAAGAAATAGATACATAGACAGATATGCAGATTGATTGATAGATAGATTAATAAAAAAAATATAGACAAATAGACTAGTAATAGATAGATAGATAGATAGACAGATAAACAAAAATACATATAGATAGATAGATAGATAGACAAATAGATAGATAGTTAGATTGACATATAGACAGATAGATAGATTGATAGATTAACAGATTGGCATATAGTCAGATAGATAATTTGACATATATTTAGATAGACAGATTGATAGATAAATAGATAAAAATCATATAGAAAAATAGATTGGTAGATAATAATATAGATATACAAAAAGATATATATATATATATATATATATATATATATATATATATATATATATATATATATATATATATATAGACAAATAAATAAATAGATAGATTGACATATATATAGATAGAAATATACATAGATAAACAGATTGACAAATAGATAGATTGATAAATATATAATTATATAAATAGACAGATAGATAAGGAGATAGATAGTTAGACAAATCAATAAATAAATAAATAGACTAGAAACATGTAGATAGGTTGACAAGTACACATGTAGATATATACATAGATAGATAGATAGTTAGACAGATATAGAAGGTAGACAGATAGACAAATAAATAGATAGATTGATTGATAGATAAACAAATAGATAGATATGCATTTAAATAAATATATAGATAGACTGATAGATATATAGATATATAGATAGACATATAAACATATAGATAGATAGATATATAGATTAATAGATAGAGATACAATAGATAAATAGACAGATATATATATATATATATATATATATATATATATATATGTATATGTATATGTATATATAGATAGGAAAATATATAGATAGGACGATAGATAGATAGATATATAGACATATAGACAATAAATAAATAGACAGATAGACAGTTAGATAGATAGATAGACAGATATACAGATAGATAAATATACTTATAGACACGTAAAAAGATATTCAAATAGATAGAGAGACAAATAGACTAATAGTTAGATAGACAGATAGAGATATAGACAAATATACAGATAGACAGTTAGGCACATAGACTGGTAGACATATAGATAGATAGACAACATAGGCATAACGGCATATAGGTAGAAAAGTAGATAGGTAGAAAGGTAATAGGCAATAGACAGATAGGCAGATAAACATATAGGCTTATTGGAATATAAAAAGATAAGAAGAAAGGTATATATAAATATAGATAAATAGATAGATCGATAAATAGATAGATAGACAAAAAGATAGAACGATAGATAGAGAGTTAGATAGAAAGATAAACATATAGATAGAAAGATAGATTGATTGATTGATAGAAAGAGAAACAAATTGATTGATAGATAGACAAATAAATTGGTAGAACGATAAACATAGTGAGAGATAAATTGATAGAAAGATAGAATGATTGATTGATATATAGATAAATAGATATATAGATAGATAGATAGGTTGAATGATATATATATAGATAAATAAGTTGATAGATCTATAGAAAGATAGTTATATAGATAGATAGATAGATAAATAAGTAGATAGATACATAGAAAAATACAAAATTGGATATATAGATATAAAGAAAGAAATAATGATAAATAGATAAATAGATAAATAGTTAGATATAATAATAGATACATAGATTGTTAGATAGACATATAGACAAATAGATAAATAATTAGATAAAATTAAAAATAAATAGACATATACAAATATATATATATATATATATAGTGATAGTTAGATAGATAGTTAGACAAATCAAAATATAGAAACATAGACAAGTAGATAGTTAGACATATATATAGGTAGACTTGTAGATAGATAAATAGATATTGAGATAGATAGAATAAA